>BSBM01001199.1:3912500-3999364 GCA_027924585.1 Larix kaempferi
AAAGGGATGGGGCTGATCACAGATAGGAAGAAGATAAGGAAGTATTTCACCATGGTTCCATGGAATCAATGGAATGTGATGAAAGACAAAAGAAGAAAAGAAGAATTCTAAAAAATGATAGAAGGGAAAATAAGTTTGTGGCCAAGGACAACATTCCTCTGTATATAGTGGCTAGTATAGTCGAATTAGCACTCATTAGCATATTATATGGAAATAAATGCAATGTTAAAACCCTCATGCAATGGGAGAATGATCAGTGGGGTGAAAAGTTGGGTTATACCCCAAATATATTATGTCTAGCCAAAGGCTAGATCGTATTCATCCTCCAGAAGCCGGAGGACCCCAAGTGGATTCTATCGTGAAAATGGTGCATAAGGTCGACTCCACTTGCTCTAAAGTTGTGGAATCCTTTATTTTATGTGATTCAATATATATTGGTTGATCCTATTTAGGTGACTTTTCATGGTCTTCCACTTGGTTTCTAGTCGTCGGGAATCCTTAAAGGCATTGGAAATCAATGAGGGGAATTCTTGGAGATGGATAGATCATTTGAGGAAACTAGGGAGATGAGCGTGGCTATAATTTTGGTCAGGATGGATACCAGATAAGTAATCGAAGAAGACATTAAAATTGAATGGGGATAGTTCACTATTATTCAATCCCTGGACTATGAAGGGGTGTCATTCAAATGTAGAAGATGTCACACATATGAGCATTTGGCGGAATCCTGCAACCTCCCTTTAAATCCAAGAAATAGTAGCAGGGCTTCAAGTGACTATTACAAAAAAGGGCTTGTGAAGCACCAGAGGAAAAAGGTCCTTCGTTATCCAAACATGGTAGAAGAGAGACAGTGATTCCTAGTCAAGAATCGTTGGAAAATGAAAGAGGTCCCCCTATCGGCCATGAGTCAGGAGGAACAAGGTTCGATGATTGCAGAAAGAATCCAATTCCCTCCACAAGAGAAGGAAAAGAGTTGGAGGCATCTGAGGATCCACTTCATCATGCCTCATCCTCCTTAGGTATGCAAGTCATCTTGCATCCCCGACCCCACAAAATGTTTTTTGATTCTTCCACTATTTTCCATTCAATTGCTTATCTATCTTTAAATCCAACAAAACCAGCAGTCATTATCTAATTATTTAGTGAAGTTCCTCCTTTTAGTACTCCAAGTGAGGATCTGCTTTTCAACCTACCCCCAGAATCCAAAAAAAAGCAAAGTCTTGCTATGATTTTAGAGCTAGACCCCATGGGAGAACCTGTGGGGATGGGGGATTGGTCATGATTCAACAAGGTACTTCTAGTGGGAAGGGGAGAGGTAGAAAACCAATTATTCATATGGCACAAGAGCAGGCCATCTTGGAGGTGGCCGCCAGAAAACAATGTTCAATTAAAAGGGTTCTTAGAGCAACAAGATCCCCGGAAGGGGTTAAAGAATTAATATTCTCTTTCAATTATAGGGGTTTGGAGAACTCGTAAAAAAAATTGTCCCTTGGGAGATTGATCCAAGTCGATTCTATGGATATAATTTTTTATAGGAAACCTTAAGGGAAGTCCTTTAGGTTGAAGTAGCACTCAAAACGATTTTCAAAGGTTGGCATTTCCTTTCCTCGGATGTTAAAGGTTTATTAAGAGGCCTAGCTAAAGGGTGGAATCTATCAACCATTTAGGTGTTGGAAAGGTGGGGATGGGAATATGTGCTAGGGATAACATGTCATGATGAATGCATCGACATAAAGTTCTCAATTGTTAACTGCTACGATCCTTATGGGGAGAGAAAATTATTTTGGGACTCTCTACTAGCAAAATCCATTTTTAGATATTCAAACATCATTATGGGGGGATCTTAACCTCACTATTGGAATCTTAGAAATATGGGGGACAAAGGATACCCTCGACCCTTTGGCTACATTTTTCCAACATATGTTTGAGAGTAAGGATCTAATTGGCATTCAACCAATCAAGATGAAACCCACCTGTAACAACAGAAGAAGAGGGAAAGAATTTATCGCAAAAATATTATATCATTTTCTCATCATCTCAGAGATAATGGATAGTTTCCATAAGTTCATGCAGTGGATTGAAACTAGAGGTGATTCAGATAATTTCCCAATCATTTTGGAACTAGTTCAGGGCTATTTTAGCAAATGTTTAGCAGCCCTTAGCGCCATATAGAAATAGATTGGGCTCTGTCCACTTTTCTTAAAACCCAATATCCTTGAAACAAGCAACCATCAAATGGGAACATGAAAAACATTTGAAAGAAAAGAAGGAGTTAAAAATTATAGAAGAAATGTTTCATACTATTTATGAGTTAGAAGGTGGTAGATTGTCGACTGAAGAATAATAAATCTCTCTCATTCATATTTAAAAATATAAGAAGAAGCTCCTCGATGATCAAGAGGAATTCTGGTGCCTCAAGAGTCAAGCAATCTGGCTCAAATGTGGGGACACAAAAATAATTCTTCCATGCTTCTACCAAAGGACACAAAATCATAAACACAATTTGGAGTATGAAGGACTTAGAGAATAGGGAGGTCAAATATTTTGAAGGCTTGGAAAACTTGCAAAAAAATCACTTTACTAACCTATTCAAGGCCCCGGTGAGAGCCTCAATCCATGAAACTCTAAGGATCTCCCAATACTTCCCCCAATTTTTAAATGAGGATGACAACAAGGAATTGATGGAAGAAATATCCCAATATGAACTTCTTGAGGTCATTCACAGATTTCAAAGGGACAAGATTCTGGGGCTGGATGGATGGCCAATTGAGTTCTTCCTAGAGTCATTTGATGTTCTGGGGGCATACTTGCTGAAGGTGGTGGAGGAATCAATAAAAATAGGTAGGATTCTAGAATATTTCAACTCTACCTTCATTTCCCTAATCCCTAAAAAATAAAACCAAATCTCATTTGACAATTTCATACCCATCTCTCTGGAAAACGACATATACAAAATCATTGCCAAAATCATTGCTAGAAGGATCAAGAGCATTTTGTCCAACCATATTTCTAATCAACAAATTGGATTTTTATATGGGAGACAAATTCATGAAGCTATCAGTGTGTCCAAAGAGGTAATTCATAGTATCAGAACCATAAGAGAAAAAGGTGTTGTAATAAATATTGATTTGTCTAAGGATTTTGATAGGTTAAATTGAACATATATTCGTCTTCTACTTACTCACTTGGGATTCGAAGTCCCATTTATCTGTTGGGTTATGAGATATATCACTATGATCTCCTTCGCAGTTCTCATAAATGCATCGACATCCCTATTCTTCAAGTTTGAAAGAGGAATCGATTAGGCATTCCCTCTATCCCCCCTGTTATTTATTCTCATTGCAGAAGGTCTCAACAGGTCTCTAAAGAGTGCAAAGAGAAGTGGCAACTTCAAGGGGGTAAAAATCTCCAAGTCCCCCTCCATATCTCACCTTCTATTCATTGAGGACATCCTGATTTTTTGTGACAGATCTAGGAGAATGTTGAATCTCTGGTAGGAGAATTGGAACTTTTATGTGATGCTACAGGGATGATATTCAACTCTGAAAAATATTTGTTTTCATGTTTTAGTTTGGAGGAAGAGGAGATCCATTGCTATAAAGAGCTCTTTTCCTTTCCATGCAACAACATTGATGAGGGATTAAAATATTTGGGTTTTCATTCAAAACCCAACAACTAACAGAAAAAATATTGGATGTGGTTAATCTCTATGCTAGATAAAAGACTTCACATTTGGTCCTTTAGATGGCTATTGAGGTCTCTGAGATTGGTACTAATAAAAATTGTTCTTGAGGCTTTTGGTCTATTGGATGGCGCTGGAATGGATCCAAAAATGAATATTAGAAATGGATAGGAAATTATGTGCCATATTTCTTTGGAGTGGACATAAATACCAAAGCATGATGCCCTAGGTCAGATGGGCTAAAATCACAAACCCAAAAGCTTTTGTTGGTTGGGGTTTAAAAACATCTTCCGCTTCTCTAAATATCTGGATGCAAAATCACAATGGAGACTCCTCACCACCAAAATTCTATGGAAACAGATTGTGTAACATAAATATATTCATCCTATGTCCATCATTGATTCGGTTCGCTTACCATAGAAAAAGGACAATATTTCCATAATTTAGAAGGCCACCCTACTATCATTTGACCTAATTGAAAAGGCCTGGCATGACACATTGGAAATGGAACAAAGGTAAGAATCGGGATGGATGCTTGGCCAGGTTGCAGCAGTTGACATGTTCTCCCAGTAGAAATTTTGGAACATCTCTATAATCATGGGATCTTCACCCTAAATCAAGTGGTTTTTCACTAGACAACTAGCCTTTGGAGCCAAGGGTGGATGACTTCAGAATCTCTAGGGATAGACATTGAGGAGGTTTCCTACTTAAATCAGTACGTTATTGGTATTGAAGATAGACATGTGAGGATTAGATATATAAAGGATGAGCCCATCTGGATCCTTGATCCCTCGGGAATATATATTCCAAAGAAAGGGTATAGTCGGCTTAGTTAAAAAGTAAATAACAGAGACATTCTTTGGTGGTGGAAAAAGGTATTGAAATTTAAATGTTCCCCAAAAGCTAGAATTTTGATGTGGTTCTCTTTGGCAAACAAGCTCCCCACCTGGAATAACCCTCAAAAGCATTGTTTCAAAGGTCCTAGTTGGTGCATCATGTGTAAAAATGTTGAAGAAACGATGGACCTTTTATTCATTAGATGCCCTTTCACCCGATGGGTCTGGAATGAATGATTGATCAAACTCATGCAAAATCTCATCAGGGATGGTGACTCCATTGAACATGCCCTTCAACAATGGATCTCAAATGCCTCCCATGAAGCCTTATAATATCTCCCTATAATTATAATTTGGGGCCTGTGGATCGCCCAAAACAATCAAATTTTCAATGACAAGCTTTTAGTTCCTAAAGGGACAACTCTAAATAGTCTATGCATCATTTCCTTCTTTCCATAATCGAAAGACGATACACAAATCTATATCATCTGTGAAGTCGAAGTCTATAAGAACATTCCTTGTGCCTTCTTCGACAGGGAATCACACCAGTGTTAGTTTTTCATAATTTTCAATCTCATCTACGATCTTAACTGAGAGAATAACATGTATAGCATATCTACAGCACATCAATCATGGACACAATAATGCAAGCACAGAAGAGACACAAAGTTTACTTGGGGATAACCATAAAGGTGAAAAACCCCAATAACTTCCTCAGAGATAGATAGAGCAATGATACAACCCAAGCATAAGAGATGGACATCTCCTAGCAGTAGCTTCTCCTCCTCCACAAATGCACCACTCTCCAAAGAGTGTGTGTGAGAATAGAATGATCAAATAGAGTGTCTTCCGCACTCTATTTATACTTGACTTGACTTGCCTAATAACCTTTACTAGGTCGGACTTAACTTAACCACATAACATAATGCTGACTGGGCCGACCCCCAATAGGGTAGTCTAATAACCCTTTGACCCACAGGGCCAACCCCCAATAGGGTGGTCTAATAACCATTTGACCCACATGACTTATACAGGGCCGACACCAACAAGGTGGTCTAATAACCCATCAAGTATAAGTTACGACACTTACAATATAAATGACGACACTTCCGTATAGAGGAATAATAACATCTCTATAGGAATACAATATACATATATGTGAAATACATTCCTGTTGGGCCCAGGTTGAGACAAAGTTTTGAAAACACCTTTTTGGGGCAAGCAGGGAAAGCTGAGCTGAGCGCAGCTTAGAAATACAATTTTGGCTAAGTATTGAGGATGCTGTGAAGTTGCGCGTAGCATCCAACTTTTGACCAGATTGCGGAGTTGCATGCAGCATCAAAGTTTTGGCCATGATGCGAAGACTAGTACTGCGCCAAAGTAGTGCTATGGAGTTAGGAGGCCACGTGGAGCCAGCAAAGCGGTGTGCTTGACAAGTATCAAGTGCAGGTACTGGTTGGACCAGTAGCAGCCATTTTTGGAAAGATATTCTAGGATTGTCGAGCGATGGACATAATCAAATCAGGAAGGCGACCACGCGTGGGTTGTTAAGGAAAGCGACGTTTGGCACGCTTAGAAGGTAAAACCGTTAGAGAGAAACAGTTTGGTAGAAGCATCCTTTAGGCACCCGTGCGACAGGAAGGTTGATAACGACAGGATAAGGACGTGGAGATCCGCCACGATTAAGCAGACGCTACCAGGAGCCAGCAAGTCGGTTTGAGAAAATGACACAGTTTTTGAAACCCTTAGGGTTTTGGGTTATAGGTCTTCGACATTGTACAGACATGAGCTTCGGGCATGATCTATTTAGGAAGATACTTTTGTATGGGATGGGGTTGTTGTTGGTTGGTTGTTGTTGCTCTATTTTTGGGGGCTAGATGCTAGTTGTTAGAGTAATCATGAGATAACCTTTTGTATTGAGAAATCTCTGTAGTGCTCTGGTTTTTAGAGCAGAGCACTAAGTAAAATTTCTCAGTTAATGTTCTATGTATTAAACTCTAATCAAGTGTTTGGGAGTAAGTTTCCAAAAAAATTACTATGCTTCTAAATGATATTTAGTGTACTGTCTTGTTTTTATCAATCATACATTCTCATTTTAAAAACGAACTAACATATCAATATCTTCTTTTCAACAATTTGTTCCAGCGTAAGAATATGTTTTACAGTAGTAAATGAGTAAATCGAAAGTTATATGCATGTTTAGAGTATGTTTTAGCATAATAATCAAATAACGTAAATAACAAGGAAATTACCTGATGCTGATGCTAACCGTAGGTTATAGCAGGTTGTATATCCTCTTAGACAACCAAAATGAAGTTTCCACCCTACCGACCAGCTATTATCTTGCTGGCCCTTGGAAATCAAAGGATTTCCAAGCCCCCCGAGCCCACAATCTGATAATCCCGAGAGCAGTGTTTTCTTCTGTTCTCAAAACTTTTTGTTCTCAAAACTTTATGTTCTCCAAACTTCTTTTCTTCCCCAAAAATCCTCCTCCCCCCTTACTCCAAGCTCTCCCCCCCTCTATATACTTTCCCTTCCTCGAGAAGATCTTGGGCTTACTCCACCGCCCCAAAATCCCCCTCTCGAGCCCCTCAACATTTACTCCTATCACTAGTTCATTCATACACGGTTCTTTATAAAAAAGTATAATTAATTACTCTCATGGAAAATTTATTTGGTTTTGGATTGACGGTCGTAAGTATTTATTACGGTGGGAATTATCACCCAAAGGTTATCCATTCGGGACAAGCTTCATTAAATACAAGTCTATTCGCCATCCTTGGTATTTAATGTTATTAATGTAATTAATAAAATATTATATAATTAGTTGCCCCTTTTCAACTTGGACATGATGTGTCTTAATGGTCCACCTTATCCGTCGAGACCACTTATCTTGAGGTTTAAATTCCAAGATTAACATTGAATAATTAAATAACCATTTTCCATCACATCACGTTCATTCCAAAAATGATTATCCTATTATGGCTAACTTTTGAAATGGAAATAATCACACAATATTAATTTATAAATCAATATTTTAAATCTTACTTATATTGCAATTGTTACGATAGGGATATAAATGTTGCTGGAATATTATTAATTAAGTAATAATAATAATTAGATCACCATTTATTAATTAATAATAATAATTAAATCACCATTTAACAATAATAAAAGGTGAATTAATCATAGTATTCTTAATTATTTGTTTATCACATGAGTACCCTATCATCAACATAGCATCCTTGTTCTTATAAACAAAGCACTTGTGAGGGCTTAAACAATTTTACTAATTAATTAGACACTATCATTACCCTATTCACAACAGTTCTCCTATGACAATGTTAACTGACGACACTTGTCTTAGTTTATTATTACAATGTTTTCATATAATTACTAATTCACTTATTTACACATTGAAAACCTAACCATTCATTACCTAAGTTGATTGATGTATCCTTAACTGAGTTATCTATGACATTTATACTACTATTCAAGCATGACAAGTATGTTATACACCAGTAATATTGTACACGTACAAGGTGTGCATGCATGGCCAGTGTATGCACATGTCGGATATGTACTATAAACAAACCCCATTCCGCCTATGCATACTTGCTAACTAATAATAGTATCTACCCCCATGCAGAAGAGAAAGCATAATATATAGTATAATTACTTTAACATCCTCGGTTATTTAACAGTTAACCCTTTACGATTTAACATCATTATCTTTATGTTTACATTAGTTTAATCAATCAAGTACAGGAAGGGTGCCTACTTCTACTAACTCGGAATCAAGGAATACTAAACCCCCAACAGTACTAACTAACACATCCTCCCATCATAACCTACGTCCAGCATCCTCCCTATCCTCCCTCTGCTAGTACAATAGTGGATGTCGGACTCACCGATCTGACCACATAGAACTTGAGAGCGATAGCGTCGGCTGAACAGCGGACCTATCCTCCCCTAGCAGGCATCCGACCATCGTCATCACAACAACATGGGGAGCGTGTCTCAGCACGGCCCTCCCACGACCTCGGGTCTCATGGAAACATAGGGTGGGAAACACATCCATCCCTCTCAACATACTGGGCCTACGCCCTTATCAACTCATACTTGCTGCTATCGGGATTATCAGTGTTGTTATCATATCCTCATTTTGGCTGCTAAGGTTTGCTGTATGAACATGTTTTTCCTTTCCAATATATATCAGATCAAGTAACTGGCTATCCCATAGCCCTTGAGTCCTGTAGGTTAGTATTTTGCAAAATACAATTTATAGAAAGCATTTTCCATTGATCGCCAATTGATCCATGTTATCATTTTATTTCATGTAACCTTTTAGCTCATCATAGATGCGTATGACATATAACATTTCAATAATTCATATAAGAAGATGGTATCCACGTACCGAATCATATATTTCACATTTCATTAATGAAAACATATAAACATATACTGCAATCGTAAAATAAGGAAATCATATGATAATCATGACATCATAATCGCATAACATAGTAACATCATAATCATGGTGAAATCATAAAACAGAGTAACATCATATAATGAGGTCCAATATAGTTTACTCAGTCGAGCTGAGTTCAACAGAATATATAAGAAATAAAGTATGGTGTATCTAACTAATAAATATGCCGAATAAAAAATATGGGCGTTACAATCTCTCCGAGCTAAGAATATTGTAAAGGCTCTGCAGCTATGTGCGCAGAGACCTAGCCGAGAGAAAGGAGAGTCTACAGTTGAGTGCACAGACTAAGAACGGTTGCCCCATCCCTTTTGAAAGAAATTTATTACCAACCGTTCTTGTGGATGTAGCTTTCCATATGGGGAAGTGAACCACATTAAATCCTGTGTTATGCGATGTTGTTTATGAATGAATGACTGTCTGTATTTTTTGTAGAATGAATGTTTGAATGTTTCCTTGCATACTGTAATAGGGGAACTTTGATATGCATTTGCCAATGAGGGAAGTTTGGGAATGATATGCTAGATTCCACGGGACAAATGAATGGTGAACATTTCAATTATATGTTAAGATCGTGAATCAGTCATTTAAGCTTAATATTTCATTAAACACAGTAAAGGAATGCAGCACAGTTAGTCGCATCTATCATTTCAGTTCATGTTGTACTATTCTAAGTTCTTGAATGAATGCTAGAATGATAACCAGCGAGTGCCTAAATGAATGGATGAGTGGTATTCATTTCAGTGCCTTAGCATTTTCAAGATATTCCAAGTAAAGAATCAGTGTAGTTGACTCGCAGTTCCAATAGAAGGCCCGCAGCAGTAACAATTCTTTAAGTGAGGCCCACAGTGTTGCCTTCACCATGCAGTACTGCTCGCAGCGTAGATCCTACTACGTAGTGCATCGCTTTGCCCCGCAGCGCACTCCTTCTGTCTTGCGCTGCGTAGCTTGTTCATATAAACAACTCATCATTTATTGTGGAAACCTTATTTCGCAGTACCCCATAAGATACACCTCGGGTGAGACCTCAACCTGTTCGTAGGTTGTTGCCGAATGGGCTAGTGTGAAGGGGTTTTGTTGGTAAAAAGAGAGAACCGCAAAGAACCTGAGTCGAATTGGAAACCTCTGGGTCAGTTTAAGCCAACAATTCTGAAGTTACATATACATCAACACTCCCTCTTAACTAGAAAGATATTTCTCAACACAGGTATTCTAGCACAAGTCTTCTTCTCTGGATCATCGTCATCATCACTGCTACTGCTATCTCAATCAATCTCTAAATCTACTTGTCATAGGAAGTTCTACAGAGCTAGTCCTTTTTCATAGTGGATGTAGGCCCACCACTTGTAGGTCTTCATCATCACTGGCCATACTATGGAATACTTAGGACTTATTACGTGAGTCACAAAACCTCGAAAGAGCATCCCAGGCTGTTACGAGCACACAGCTCTACCTGTCAGATCTCCCAGGGCTAGTATTCTAGGTGACTGTCACAAAACCTTTAAAGAGTCTCTTGACTAGCAAGAACCATAAAGAGCATATGAGGCCTTTTTCATCCTGTCCATATCTCCAGGACTTATTACATGTGACCCCCACCACAAAACCTTAGAAGAGTGTCTTGCCAAGCAAGAACCCTAAAGAGCATCTGAGGTCTTTTTCATCTTGTCCAGATCTCCAGGAATTATTACATGTGGTCATGGAAAAACCTCGAAAGAGCATCCCAAGACTGATTAGGAGCACACAGCTCAACCTATCAGATCTCCGAGGGCTAGGATTACATGCCATAGGACAAAACCTCGAAAGAGCATTTTCCAGATCTCCCAGGGAGCTATTATATGCTAGTGGAAAAACCTAGCAAGAGAATCTGCAAACCTCCTAGGGCTAGGATTATATGTCCTCCAAAGAAAAACCTCGAAAGAGCATTTTCCAGATATCCCAGGGCCACTATTACATGCCATAGGAAAAACCTCGAAAGACTATCTGCAAACCTCCCAGGTCTAGGATTATATGCTTATCTGCACAACCTGTTCCACTACCATAGAGTATCAACCTGATACTCACCATTCATCATCCTGATGTACACATCATCATCCTGATCATCATCACTACATCGTCCTAATGCATGTCATCTGGAGCAACATCCTGAAGCTCATCATCCATGATCATCCTGATCATACAATGAATCCACCTAATGCATACAAAGTATCTGCCTGATACATATCATCATACATGATCTACCTGATCATACAATGTATCCACCTGATACATATACAAATACATGATCCACCTGATCATTCCTGATACATATCAACATACATGATCTACCTAATCACACAATGTATCCACCTGATACATCTATAGATACATACACATGATCCAATTGATCATATCCAGCATCCAACATGATGCGTACATACATATACATATAAATGATCCAATTGATCATATCCAACATCCAACATGATGCGTACATACATATACATATAAATGATCCAACTGATCATATCCAGCATCCAACATGATGCATACATACATATACATATAAATGATCCAACTGATCATATCAAGCTTCCAACATGACGCATACATACACATATAGAGCAGTAACTGGAGCATCATCCTGATGCTCATCATCTAGCATTTACATCCACAGCCATGTGAAGGATCCTCCTTCCAACATGGTTGGAATGGCTTCAGCAAATGTGTCCATCACTTCTTTCTCGAAGTGTCGTCAATCTGAAGAACACCAAGCCTCTCTCTGAAGTACTCAAACTTCACTCTAGCTAGTGGTTTCGTCAGCACATCCGCAATCTGCTCATCCGTCGCAACATACAGGAGCTTCACTGCTCCTCTCTGCACCATATCCCTGATATAGTGATATTTGATCTCAATGTGCTTTGACCTATCGTGGAACAATGGATTCTCAGACAGCTTCACACAACTCTAGTTATCACAAAAGATACCAGTAGCATCCAATGGGAGATCAAATAACTCATACAATAGCTTTCGAAGCCATACTACCTCATAACTAGCCGAACAAGCTACAACATACCCTGCTTCGGCTATACTCAATGCTACGTAGGACTGCTTCCTGCTAAACCAAGATATCACACCTGATCCCATACTGAAGCAACACCCAGAACTGCTCTTCCTATTTGCAGCAATGCCTACCCAATCTGAATCAACATAACCCTGCAGGTTAAACTTTTGATTCGCATCATACTTGAGCCCATAATCAACTATACCCTTCAGGTACCTTAGAATATGCTTTACAGCAACCAAGTGAACACTCCTCAAATCCATCAGGAACTGGCTCAATGTGTTCACCGCAAAGCAAATATCTAGTCTCGTGTTTGTCAGGTAAGGACCCAATCATCTGCTAAAACACTATGACATCAACCATATCAGATGAAGCATCACACAGAAGCTTTAGGTTCGATGCCATAGGTGTGGCCATGGCCTTGCAGTCCATCATCCCGAACCTCTTCAGGATCTCCACTACATACTTCCCTTGTCCAAGGAAGATTCCATCTGTACTCTTCCACACCTCCATGCCTAGAAAATAGTTCATCATCCCCAAATCCTTCATCTCGAACTCGGCAGTAAGCTTCCGCTACGTATCGGCAATCAATCTATCCTCACCTGTAACATACAGGTTATCCGCATACAAAAGTAGTATCACCGAATTTCCTTCCTCAACCTTGTAGTAAAGGTTGGAATCCGCTTTACTCTTGGTAAAGCCCAAACTGGATAGAATGCTGTCTATCCTACCATACCAAGTTCTGCACATATATGACTTCCCATCATGTGTCTCAAAACCAAGTGGCTGCTCCACATACACTTCCTCTTCGACTACACCATTCAAGAAATCTATCTTGACATACATTTGGTGTATCTTCCATTTCATCACTGCAACCAGAGCAAGTACTGATCTAAGGAAAGTGTATCGGGCTACAGGAGCAAACGTTTCTTCATAGTCAATCCCTTCTTTCTGGGAGAAGCCATGAGCTACAAAACTCGTTTTGTATTTCTCCATGCTGCCATCTGCAACATGCTTGATCTTATAGATCCATTTGGAAGTCACAACAGACTTCCCTTCAGGTCTTGGGACTGCATCCCAAACATCATTCTTCATGATCGACTGATCATGGCATTCTTCCATTACTTCATCCTAGATCCTGGGAACTTCAATATCTTCAATAGATATCTTTGTTGCTGGAACAAATGTTGTATTCCTTCTTTTTTAGGTGAAGGTATACGATCTTTCCTACAAAACAAGTTAAATTGCATGATTAGAAACATCTCATAGTTTTTAGAACAAATTCTTACACATAAAGAAATATGTCATACAGTCATGCAATTATTTTAGCCAATGCTTCAATACAACATTCATCCATATCTTGTAACTTTCTAGATGCCTTCCAATCTCTACCAGAACATTGTTAAGAGTTTTCACTACTCCCAACATGTCAGCAAAGAGGTTTCATTCTAGATAAGTAGCAATGGAATGTTGTACAGTGCCATAGGCCACTTACCCATCACATGCATATTAGTAGTATACTGTTCATTAATGCAATTATTCTAATATGCATAATATAGAACCTAAGTCTAGGAACATAAGTATCTACATCATTTAACAGTATTATTTAAACAATCAAATATGCAAGAAATGATAATTCAAATACTTATCTTTGTTTGGTTGTTGGGTGGACTCCCTCTGAATATTTGCAACTCCATTCTGATGTGGATTGTGAGAAGTGGTCGACTCCCTCTGAATATCTGCATCCTTGCAGAAACTACAGGAGTGTGCTCCCTCTTGATATTTTCTTCCTGGATTACCTGTCCTTGAACTTATATCCATCCTCGATCACTATGCATGCTTACAAGTATCATTATTGTGATATCCTTGAGATCTCATATATAATCATACATTTATTAGTATATTCTCAATACTATCAAAACACAATAATCTTAAGCATGTATAGTCATGATCATTTCAAACAGAAATAATAAGTATTAATATTCAAGGACTCTTATGGTTAGTCATATCATAAATTAGAGTAAGAAACATAATATGCCTAAACCCGTGATTACTCAAACCTATACTTTCATGACTCTTATGGTTAGTCATATCATCAATTAAGGTAAGAAACATAATATGCATACACCCATGATTATTCAAACCTAAGAATAATCATTATCAATAATGCCATGTATACTTATATAAGAGATCCTATCCCAAGGTAGGATTCTAACTTGATATAGGAAAAACATACCTGGATTAGTATGTTAGCTAGTTATGTCTAACATACCCACATGATGTCTTCTTGTTCTCTTCAATGACTTGTGCTAGTAACCTGCATATCTCATAAGTTAACCATTATAGAACCAAGTTATACATACCTTGTAAGTAGATATTCTATGTGATCCATGGCAATGGATGAACCTTTGTCTTCATGTCACCATGGTCATATGTTCTTGAACTAGAACATGATTTGTCTTTCTTGATGTACCTTTCATGTTAGTGGACAACATAAACCTCATACAACACCATAATGCATTAGTACAATCATAAGTGTCAACACCCTAATCAATGAATATCTTCTATCATGCATTCATAATTTTATTAAGGTGATACGAGAAGTCTAAATTTAATCAAGATTGTACTATCTGTGATAATATGAAGACAAACATACCATAAACTTAATCATGAACAAATCTCGAGACATACCTAGATAAGTCATACCTGTCGAGATTGCTTGTAATATTCTTATTTAAGGCCTTAGCCTCATCTCCATCTGAAACGGGAACTTCTTCACTTATGCAGGTGACCAATCCATTCTCTTCTAGGATTAACCCAATCCACTTGATTTGCAGATACTGGATTTGGAGCTGGTATACTCAAAATTTTAAAACTGCAAAGTTTCACCCCTCAAATTTGCCTTTGAAACCTCTGGATCTTTTGGACATGACCCCAAACTAGGGTTTGATAAATCCCACCCTTCTTCCCAATCAAAAGGTTCGATCCAAAGCTCTAAGCTTCTATTTTTCTGAGGAGCTTCCAGCCATGGTCACAAATTTCAAAAATTCCCATTTTTGCAAAAGCCCTAATTTTCCACTTTTCCGATCAAAGTCCCGAAATAGGGTCTAATCAAGCCCGGCCTTCTGCCCAACCAAAAAATCTGATCTTGGTCTCTAAATTTCAATTTTTATGAGTAGCATTCAGTCTTGGTCTCTAATTACAAGAATTCCAACTTTCTCCGAAACCCTAACTCCCGGAGCCATGAATGAAGGTGCTCAAAATCCCATTATGTTTTGACAGAAATATGCACCTGATTGTTTTTGGTGTAACTCCTAAATTACGAATCCACAGGGTTTGAAAATTCTACCTGTGGTATCCCGACATGTCATATTTCCAACCCCACAGGTATGCCCTCAATTTTATTCTCTGAGAGAGATTTATTTCAAGTGTCGCAACATGACCTGTTTATTGGATAAAACAAAGAGAGCGAACTTGTACGGTGTGCCACGTGTCACTGGTTCAGTTTCAGCCTCTGAAAACGTTACCTAAGAAATTAAAGTCCATGCACTACTTGTAAATTTTACTAAATTTAATTTGGAGCTTCCTATCCCAATTTATGACCATTTTTCCTAGGTCACCTGTTTATGACTCAGATCTGGAAGAGGCAGAAACCCTAGATTGTAGAGATCATAAAACACAAAGTACAACAAATTAGAAGTTTTCCTTTGGACACAAGGTACATGGAGATCTAGTGTGCGACCTGTAAAAGTTTCAGATCCGAAAACTTTGCCAAAATGTATTTATAGCGAAAGTGATACAATGACTGGTTTTTGCTATATCAAGCCCTAGCATCGCAAATGCAACAAGTGTCATACATGCCATACCATGCCTTCTTTCAGGCTAGCTTTGATACCATGTTAGTTTTTCAGAATTTTCAATCTGATCTAAGATATTAACTAAGAGAATAACATGTGCAACATATCTATAGCATATCAATCATGGACACAATAATGCACATAGAGTTTACTTGGGGAAAACCATAAAGGTGAAAAACCCCAATAACTTCCTTAGAGATAGATAGAGAAATGATACAACCCAAGCATAAGAGATGGAAATCTCCTAGCAGCACCTTCTCCTCCTCCACAAGTGCGCCACTCTCCAAAGAGTGTGTGTGAGAATAGAATGATCAAATAGAGTGCCTCCCGCACTCTATTTATACTTGACTTGACTTGCCTAATAACCTTTACTAGGTCAGACTTAACTTAACCACATAACATAATGCTGACTGGGTCGACCCCCAATAGGGTGTTCTAATAACCCTTTGACCCACATGACTTATACAAGGTCGACCCCAACAAGGTGATCTAATAACCCATCAAGTATAAGTTACGACACTTACAATATAAGTGACAACACTTCCGTATAGAGGAATAATAACATCTATATAGGAATACAAACACTTCCGTATAGAGGAATAATAACATCTCTATAGGAATACAATATACATATATGTGAAATACATTCCGAAGTTACATATACATCAACAAACAGGACAAATCCTTATGTGGAGGCAGGGAAATATTAAATATCAATGAGAATCATAGTTTTAATGTAGTAATGGGATTTGGTAGTGGAACCAACAATTATGTTGAAATTATTTCTTTAAAACAATTGCTACTATTTCCCATAGAAAAAGGATGCCATAACCTAGAATTTTTTGGTGATTTTATGTTGATAATAAACCAGTTCAACAAAATTCAAAGATGCTCAAACGTACACTTGTGTCCTTTGTTGATGGAAATACTAGATATTGCATCAAACTTTAATTCCATCTCCTACAAACATGTGTATAGGGAGCGCAATCAAGAAGTAGAGTCACCATATAAGGAAGGTCTTCGGTTGGGTCAAGGGAAGCTTAAAGTAACTGAACAACGACATGATCAGTCCTTCTAGTTTTATCATTTGTCATGTTCCCATTTTTCCAGCACCAAGAAGCAACCAAGAACCCACCAAACCCCCATGGATCCTAGTGAAGATAAATGAATTAATTAATAAATGGGGATAGCATTGGCATAGGCAATTAAATTAATTAGGAATAAAATTTAGAGTATAGTTGTTTCGAATAAATTAAATTGGAGGTGATATAAATAATATTTTGATATTTAATTATTAATTAAATATGTTGATGAGCTGGAAGATGCCAAAGACTCCATGAGGACTCATAAGGAGATAAGGATATCTCAATGAGTTGTCAACCAAAGAGGAAAGTGAAAGAAAAGCGAAGCCAAGAAAAAAAGAATGAAACTAGAAAAAGCAGTCAAAAGCAAGCAAGTGCATAAAGCAGGAAAATGTTCAAACTAGGCAAGTACTGAAAAGCAACCAGTATTGAAAAATACGAAACATCCAGAAAGCAAGGAGGTGCAGTTTCTAAAAGCAAGAGAAATTCATAAATAAAGGAAAGTTGGAAAAGCAGGAAAGTTATCAAAAGAAAAAACGAAAGACGTTCCTTGATTTGTGCAACTCAATAAGAATTAGAAACATCCACAAAAGCTACAAGGTCCAAGTTTAGCAAGTGAGGATGCATACATGAGGCTAAGTGGGTCCAAACCCAATCCAACTAATCAAGGAAACATCCATGCCTCCTCAAATTCGAATTTATAAGAGGCTAAGCTCAACCATGAGGAGAAAAGTTTATAAACGAAGGAGGAGAACTAAATTTCACATCTTTTGACAGTTTATTGTTTGTATGTGAGAAAGCTCAAACTTATCTAGGCTTTGGTGATGCACCCTTAGCCACCTGTGGGAGATGTTCCCAATCGTTCCTATTCCATTTTTCTGCACGTGATCCAATGCATCCATTGATAAAAATTTGTATATCTTATCCAACCATTTCATGTCAAGATCCATCCTTCAAAAGTTGATGCAAAGATCCAGATGATTTGAGGTGGTTCTGTAGAGTTTCACTCTGAGAAAGTAATCAATTGGAGAGATTGAAAGAACATATAGAATCCCATTGAAACTCCCATGATTATCCATCAGCCTATTTTCATCCTATAGATCTAATACGGTGACTACATCTCCTCTTCTTATTCCTTTCTGTAACCTCCTTCTATCTTTGTAAAAAATCAAGAATAGTGACTATCTATGATGTCTGAGGCTATGTCATTTAATTATTAGATTAATGATCCTAGTTATAATTTTATTCTTCTATACATTTCGTATCAAAGCCACATTAAATATCATAAGAGGATTTAGACAGCCTCCTTTGGATGTTTGAGCCCATGTGTTTCAAGACTAGCTCATTATACATTTTCAATTGACTAGTTTTCCAGGATTTGCAATATACAGATCTCTATGTAACTATTTTCCTTTATGAAAGTTTTGGTAGGTTTTAAATTAGCTATAGCATCCATCCAAATCCAAAATCATAATTTCGTGACCCTTTATGGCTGCTTGGATTCAGATTTCCGAAGACTAGTTCACTGTGCCCTTTTATTTGACTAGTTTTGCGGTTTGTTTAATAAAAAGGTCTTTGTATGCTCAATTTTGGTTCTGTCAGTCATGTTAGGTTTCTGAGAGATTTTTGAATACCATCCCACCATCATCTTGATAATTAGTGTCCATATCAGTCGTTTTGGAAGATCCTGGAAACAATATAGTGGAGCAATCCCACATAGTGCTCTTTATCCGTTTGCCTCCAAACACTGCTAGATCCTCCAAAATAATCAATAAATTTTGTCCATCATAAAACTATGGGGTTAATGAAATTTTATCCACCTCTTTTTTATTTCAAGTGTAATTGAAAGAGTTTAGTAATTATATGTTGGTGTGCCCAGGCAACCTTGGAGTAGACTTCATCCTAGTTGATGTTGAAAACATAAATGGCCCCAGTACATTGTGATTAGAACTATGAATATGGCCTTTATTATGGTGTCCTTGCTTCTTCACATTCCTCCATACATTTTGCAGATCCAAATTTTCCATCAGTCAACCTTTGGGTGGGTTAATCACTGACCAAGACTAGTTTCTTCTTGTCTAGTTTTGTGAACTAGTTACTGCTTGCAAAATTTCTGATTTGAAGTTTGAATTTTGAGATAATATCATCTGATATCATATCAGGGATATTATAGTGGTATCATGGATATTTCCTTGGCTAAACCTATGGAAAGTAACTCTTAGTGGAAGATATCTCAAATCTATCTTCAAGTTGCAGCTATGGAGCTAGTTACAATTACGAAAGAAGAAATAATTTACATTGATGGAGGTTTACCAAGAGATGAGGATGGTTACATTTGTGATCAGATGTACAATGAAGACAAATGGTATGAACCACCGATGGCTAATCCTAATAAATATTTGGTAGAGATGGTATCTGCAATTGAAAACTTGCCCCACCACTACCAAAAGTATCTAGCCTTGGGGGAGGAGATTGGTAAGGCCATTTATTTCAAAGATTAATTTTACTGTAGGTTTGGATTTGAGGTCAAGGGTGAATATTTTGATTCAATAGAGAGTAGAAAACCATCCATAGAGGAACCAATGTTTTCTTCCTCTTTGGGAAAAGAATAAGGAAGAACAAATCAACCATCTGCATCGTCAAGGATTATGAGATTGCTTGGGTTTTCTACAAGCAGATCTTCCAAAGGTTGTAAGCATGCAGAATCCACCACTAGTTATGGATCATAGAGTAGCTACTAATGGTCGCCAAGAAGAGGCATTTACTAATGGTTTCTAAAGTTCGGAAGAAGCATCTACTAATGGATGCTATGATGAGGTACCTACTTATGCGTTCCTGAGTTTTGAGGAGACATCTATTGATGGATATCCATATCCCTATGTTGGTGACATAGAAATACCATTTGAAGAAAAAAATCCCTTGAGTATGAATATGAATAGATTGCAGTATCAGAAGTTGTTTCAAAGTCAATTTTTCAGCCATCACTTGAGCTACATTATGAAGTTGACCTCACTGAAGAAGAAGAAGAGGTTCATCCTCAAGAACCTCATTTCCTTGCATGGCCCTTGAAGATGAGTGAGAGGAACATCAAGGAGGCCTTACACATTCTCCATGACACACATATTTTAGTTTCATAGTCTTGTTGGAGATATACTTCATTGGAAGATTCATATTCCCTTAAGCAATGGAGAAGATCCAGAAAGTAATGTCTACAATCGAAGGTAATTTTTCACACATGCTTTTTGACAAAGATTACTTGCATGAGCTTGTTCATATGTTGCAAGGAGTATCCTTGAAGGATGAGGAGGAAATTTCCAATCTCAATGATGAATTGAAGTCCACCCAAGATTCTTTGAGAAGCACTCAAAGTGCCCTCCATGAATCCAAGATGGATATAGAGCAACTTCACCAAAATTTGCAAATATCACTCATTTCAGTCAGCCAGTCTCTTATGTTTGGTTGTACTATGATTTCTATGGAGGAACCTCATGAGAGGGTGGTTCATGAGGTGCATGATGACATGCGTGTTCTTGAGGATTTTTTAGATGCATATGAAGAGTTCTAAGCACATGCAGTTCCCCAGAGTGAAACTGAGCTTCTTCTTAGAGTGATTCATTCCTCCATTGAGGACTCATAAGAGCTCATGTTTGATGAACCAGCCTTGAATGGAGTTGATACATCCATTAGCTTAATGGATGAGGTTTGCAGTAATGAGGTTTTGGTACCTGATCCTGCATCATTCCCTTATATTGATTCTATGTCAATTGAGAATGAAGTGTGGGTCAATAATTTCTTTTTAATGGTGCCTGAAGAGGAGTAGAAAGCTCCCGCATTCGTTCCAGCTGATTTAATGATAACACAATTCCCTACCTAGCATTTGCAAGTGCATCTCATGCCTATATTTGATTCCACCTCACACAAAGGTACATATGGTTCCCATTTGAATTCATTGAGTGGGACACATTATGATTGCATGCATCGTTTGACTAGTGGCAGACAGTTGAGCCATTGGGAATCCTCACATGGGGAAGCACCTTGCTTTCCATTTGGACCATTGGGTTGGAGTGTCTCTTATTTTCCTATTTGGGAGAAAATACACATGAGTGATATTCCTTCTTGCATCTATGGAGAATTCCTTGATACACTTTACACTTTATGTGAGAAGCATGGGCATCCATGGAATTTTGATGATTCCTACCCTTTTGATGATTGGACATGGTACTTTCACCCTTATCATTTGAACAACAACATTTTGATCTTTGGTACTTGTGTGCATTGGGCGCATGAAGTACATTCTGATTTTCATGTGCTTGGAGAGTTTAGAGTTAAGTAAGATGGAGGCCAAGCACCTATTCTTTTTCCAAGAGATTATGAGTTTCTTCTAGGATAATGTTGCACAGTTTTGGAGGAGGCACATGATTTCATTTCGGTTGGGCCAACCACAAAGTTGATGGATAATTTTTTCCAAGAGTTAGTTCACTATCCTTCACCCCACATACATATGGAATTCAACACACATAGAAATTAAGTTTGGGTAAATGGATTTTTCTTATGGGTACCACATGAGGAGCAGGAGGCTCCCACATATTCCATTGATGACTTCAAGGACAATCTATGTGCCATGACAAGTGCACCATTCCCTTTCTAGTTTGATGAGAAGTAGCAAAGGCATCTATCTGATGTCTCCATCATGCACATTAGTGCATTTTGTTGGAGTGTTTGTTCATCCATTGATTGGGTGAATGGATACATATTTGAGCTAATCACCCCCAAGGGTGAGTTTCTTGTCTGCATTAGTATAACATTGAATGACACATCACACATATTTTATGAGAAGTTGAATGGGAATATATGGTTTTTAGATGATGCCTTGAAGACATGGGATTTTCACCTATGTCATTTGGCTAGCAGTGATGTCAGTCTCCATACTGGTTTGCATATGGAACATAAGGAGATTCATACTTGGTTGGAGGGACTCACAGTGGTTCGGTTTTGCATTGGAAGTGATGAACTTCCAGTATGGTGGAGTGATCTAGAAATCCTCCATGATGATCTATTATTTCTGTTGATATTGATGTTTGGTAGGATGCATTTAATACAATGGGATCCCAGAATTATTTGGAATGACATTTTTCCACAAGTAATAGTACCGCTGGGAGCCATGCATCACATATAGTGGGATCTGGCCATTCCTCTCAATTGTATTAGCTGGGTTGAAAATTTTGTTGAAGAAGAGTTAGTCATTGGGAGAATGACTACAATCTGAGTGGTGTAGCAGAAACATGGTGGACCTTTGGTATATTGGCTTGGAATTCAGGATTCCAATTCTAGACAAATAGCAACATATTTCAAGAGTAAAATCACTAGTTGGCTTCATAGATGGTTGGAGTTGGTTTATTTCTTGAGGACAAGCAAGCTTGGGAGGGGAGGGTTGTCATGTTCCCATTTTTATAGCACCAAGGAGTAGCCAAGAACCCATCAAACCCTCATGGATCCTAGTGAAGTTCAATTAATTAATTAATAAACAGGGACAACATTGGCCTAGGCAATTAAATTAATTAGGAATAAAATTTAGACTATAGTTGTTTTGAATATATTAAATTGGAGGTGATGTAAATAATATTTTTATATTTAATTATTAATTAAATATGTTGATGAGTTGGAAGATGCCAAATAATCCATGAGGGCGCATAAGGAGATAAGGATAGCTCAATGATTTGTCAACCAAAGAGGAAAGTGAAAGAAAAGCAGAGCAAAGAAAAAAATAAGGAAACTCGAAAAAGCAGTGAAAAGCAAGCAAGTGCATAAAGTAGGAAAGTGTACAAAGCAAGAAAGTACTGAAAAGAAGCTAGTATTGAAAATCATAAAACATCCAGAAAGAAAGGAGGTGCAGTTTTTGAAATCAAGAGAAATTCATAAAGCAAGGAAAGTTGGAAAAGTAGGAAAGTTATCAAAAGCAAAAAAGAAAGAAGTTTCTTTATTTGTGCAAGTAAAGAAGGATTACATAATCCACAAAAGCTACATGGTCCAAGTTTAGCAAGTGAGGACTCATCCATGAGGCTAGGTGGGGCCAAACCCAATCCAACTAATAAAGGAAACATCCATGCCTCCTCAAATTAGAATTTTTAAGAGGATAAGATCAACCATGAGGATAAAAGTCTATAAGAGAAGGAGGAGAACTCCATTTCACATTTTTTGACAGTTTATTGTTTGTATGTGAGAAAGCTCAAGCTTCTCTAGGATTTGGTGATGCACCCTTAGCCAACTGTGGGAGATGTGCCACATAGTTCATGTTCCATTCTTCTACACATGATCTAGTGAATCCATTGATACCAATTTGTATATCTGATCCAACCATTTCATGTGAATATCCATCCTTCAGAAGTTGATGAAAAGATCCAGATGATTTAAGGTGGTTCTGTAGAGTTTCAATGTGGGCGAGTAATCAGTTGGAGATATTGCAGGAAGGTACAGAAGCCTATTGCACCTCCCATGAGAATCCAATATCCAATGATCATCCTACATATCTGATACAGTGACTACAACTCGTCTTCTTACTCCTTTATGTAACCTCCTTCTTCTATCTTTGTAAACATTCAAAAATAGTTACTATGTATGATTTCTGAGGCTGTGCCATTTAACTATTAGATTAATGAGCCTAGTTATCATTTGATGGTGCTGTAAATTTCATATCACAACCACATTAAATATCATAAGAGGATTTAGAGAGCCTCCTTTGGCTGTTTGAGCCCATATGTTTCAATACTAGCTCATTATACATTTTCAATTGACTAGTTTTCCAGGATTTGCTATATATAGAGCTCTGGGTAACTATTTTACTTTATGAAAATTTTAGAGGTTTTAAATTGGATATATAATCTATCCCAATCCAAAGATAATAATTTTGTGACCCTTTATGGCTACTTGGATTCATATTTTTGAAGACTAGTTCATCGTGCCCTTTTATTTGACTAGTTTTGCAGTTTGTTTAATAAAAAGGTATCTATATACTCAATTTTGGTTATGTCAGTCATGTTATTTCCTTGATACATTTATTAATACTATACCACCATCATATTGAGAATTCATGTCCATATCAGTCTATTTGGAAGAGCCTGGAAACAAGATAGTGGAGCAATCCCACATAGCGCTCTTTCTCCCTTTGCCTCCAAACACTGCCAAATCCTCTTAAATAATCAGTAAAAATTTTCAATCATAAAATTAGGGTTTTAATGACCTATTATCCACCTATGTTTGATTTCAACTATAAGTGAAAGAGTTTAGTAGGCATATGCTAGTGTGGTCAGCCAGCCTTGGAGTAGACTTCAACCTAGTTGATGTTCGAAGCATAAATGGCCCTAGTACATTGTGATTAGAACTATGAATATGTCCCTGATGCTGGTTTCCTTGATTCTGCACACTCCTCAGTACATTTTTCATATCCAAAAGTGTCCATCAGTCAAGCTTTGGGTGGGTTAATCACTGACCAAGACTAGTTTCTTCTTGTGTAGTTTTATGAACTAGGTATTGCTTGCAAAATTTCTGATTTGATGTTTGAATTTTGAGATAATATCATCTAATATAAGATCAGGGATATTACATCATTTCCCTTTCATCGAACCCATTCCTGCAAACTCTTAAATATCATATTCTATAGAATCTTTTTCGAGGAAGTTTTTTTATATGCAAATAAGGATGAAAAATTATTACAGGCTTTCGAGATAAAGAGAACATAGACTAAAAGGAAATATATCGGCATATATTTTGACTAAATAAGTGATCGACATGCATCATAGTGCTAAAATTTTGATTAGGACTTGTTTGGTTAGTGGCGAGACATATGCTTTCTGCCCAAATTTTTCAAAGAATGTTACAAACAATCATTCAGACAGAGCTATATATATTCTCTTTTTGTTTTTGTGGTTTGGCCTTAGAGACATAAACATTTTCAAACTAGAAATGTATTCTCAGCATATATCTGCAAATGTAATTTTATACTTTTAATAAAATTACAATTTTTTCTAAGGAAAAGAAAATATTTTGGGCGCTCAAAAATTAGATAGTCTTGTGACTAAACCAAACAATTCTCTCTATACTTTCCTATAACTACATATTATAGACATGATGTAGGCTCCTTAAAGTTATCCTTCAGAAAACACCTACAACAACCATGATTTTTAACAACAAAAACATAAAGACTAAAAACCTAATTGAAAGAGAGACAACTGACTAGAACTAATTATAAAACAAAAAAAATTCAACAATAGTAAGTTGGTACCCTCCTTTGAATTCACACTCAGACAAGAACCCTCCTTCCAGTAGCAAAGATTCTTTGATTAAACAATAACTAATATTATTAAATTCTCTATAAACAAGTGATAAAGAGAGTTCTTCAAATCTTCCCTTTAATTCCAACACTTAATTAAAGTTATTGAATATGGACTTGTTATTTTCTCAATCCACCATCAGTTTAAAGTCACCAAATACTTGAATATTGTTTACACTTTTCTTAGCAGTTATCTTAAGAATGAGGCACATTAGAATAATCTCTACCCTATTATTATATTTCCTTGTCCTATAGCCAAATTTTAAGACAAAATGATGTTTTTGATAAGGGAATAGTATAGCACTAGCCCCACACATCCTTTAATCACCTTGGTATTCCCCATCAAAGAAGCCCCAAGATTTTCCGTAATCAATTTCAAGTTCCCGAGGACTCTTAGTAGCTTGACATTTGTTGATTTCCAACTTCCTTGATAAGCACATATGAATTTATGAGAAACTTAAGCATGAGTCATCTTGATATCTTGAAAAATCATTTTATTATGAGATAAAAAAATTCCTCAAACCACAAAGAATGAAAGAGCCCTAAAAAAATTATAGTCTTGTCTTCTACCCAAGAGTAAAACAATTCCGTTAGATTTATTTGATCCCATTTACTTCTACTAGATGAAATATGATGAATTTGATTCCATGCTTCCTTAGTGAAACTACAGTCAACAAACAAATGGTCCACAATTTCTTCATTGATTTTACATGAGATGCATCTCCTAGCCCCCTACATGTTTCTCTTTTGATAGTTATGCCTGGATATTATTCTTTTGCTAAAGGGTAACTATAGAAAATTAGTTTCTTTTAGAGGGAAATATTTATTCCAAACTGTCTTCCACCACTAGACTCTTTCATCCTCTTTACCTTCTTCCATATTTTCTTCATATAAAAAATTTGCAGTATATTTTCCATACCCTTAGTTTTTTTACCGTTTTAATAAGTCATATTGATTTGATAAATTAATGGAATTTATAGTTATTCAATTCACATAATTATTCCATTATGTTTCCTCCCCCCTACACATTTATATATTCTTCCCTTTTCCATTGCACAGTTATATCTTCTTCCCTTTTCCATTGCACATGTATATCTTCTGCCCTTTTCCACCCTTGAGACCAAATATTTCTTTCAACATTGCTGGTTGCATCCTCCTATGGGAAAACTTTTATTAAGTTAATATCTCTAGGACAAGCTTACGATAATATATAGTTTCCTACACAACCAATCTAGGGGTCTTCCCCTATTCTTACTTTTTTTCCTCTACCAATATTACATGATACCTTATTTCCAATTAAAAGAAATGTCATTACTAGAAATTTTCATATTATATAACCACCTTATAGTATTTATCTCTCCTATATGAACCAATATTCCATGAACCAATATTCCATGGATACCCTCTTCAGGTACATATATTTCATGACCTTTCCCCATGGTACATAATTATAAACTAATCTCCACAAACTTTTTGCTACTAAATATATAATGAAAGAGTAAATATTTTTAAAACCTCAGTCCCCTTCTTTATTTGGGTTTTCCACTTTATCCCATTTGACTAATGGAATACCTTCCTTCTCCCTCTTTCAAGTCCATGCAAATCTAAAGCACTAATTTCTAGTCTTATCAAGGATTCTTTTGGAATATGGGTAATATACATCCAATATATAGGAATACTCCAGAAAACAAATTTGGTCAACAATAATAATTTCTAATCATATCAAGGATTCTTTTGGAATATGGTAAATATACATCCAATATATAGGAATACTCCACAATAAAAACTTGGGCAACAATAATATGGCTCTCCTGGATAGCCATTTGTTGTAACACAACAATATTCTAACTTCTATTTATTATAAAACCAAATCCAATCCTCAAAATTGTAACTATTAGGTTGAACTTTATGCCTTTATTTAAGTCCATATTAATCATAGGAAGAAGTTTAAACATCTAATCTTTTTCTACTTCAACCACTGCATTGAATGACATTCTTGGATTTATTAGATCATTATTCACACATGTATCCTTACAATATATATATCCATAATATTTTCATATCTCCCTTAAGGAGTGATGACCAAAGATCATTATGTTATCTATGGACATAAAATGAGAAATCGCCATGAATCCAATATATTGATCCCTTTTAGAATCCTTCTTCTCCTTGCATATATCATCATCATGCTTAGAACTTCAACACTATTTCTGGATTTTATGCTACCCTAGTGATCTTTTCATAGGATCACCATATATTGATACCCAGAAAACAAAACCAACAATTCAAGCAAGAATCAATCTATTATATTTACAAATAAATATAAATGAGTGAGGGAGTTTGGAATAACTTACCCGATTCCTATATTTTGGAGAAGAAACCTTGGCATGTTGTTACTCCAATCTTCTCTCACAAAGATTCAATTGATATCTAAAAAATGAACAAGAACTAACAATAAGTAGTTACAGGTGTACATATTATAATTATAATTGAACTTGCATAATTACATATCCGAGATTGAACAACATAAACAAGAATTGAACAATTTATAAGGATGGAAAGGAGAATTCTTTTATATAAAAATAGATAGTAACATACAATGGAATGGTATCACCCGAGTCTCACTGCGGCACCATTGTAAAACTGAGATTAGAGTTCCTCCACCTGGGCCTTCAAACACTAAATTACCAATCTGAATCTTCATTTAGCAAGTATGTCCAAGATAATATCTTCAATACTCTGACATAATAAGGCCGAGAAGAAGGATGGAAATGCAAGTTTCTAGAAAAGGGACAAGGAATTTTGCAGACATGGGAAAAAGGGATTTTGTGGAATTTGGTTTTATTTGAGCAGCATGAGGATATTTTCTCTATCAATGCTTGATCTTCAAAATCTCCTGAGAAACTAGATTTTTCCTTTACCTATTCCTCTTTTATATTGATTAGAAGGTGGTTAGGATAGTTAGAGGTGGTTAGTTATGAGATTTGGGAATTGGGAATGGTCGTAATTGAAACAATTTATGTAAAATAACTTGATTTTTATTTTTTACCCTAGAAAAGACACATACATGGGCTAGCCACAAGAAAGGCCAGTACATGTGGGATAACCCACTGTAGAATGCGTATGGCTCAAAAAACATAGTTTTTTTAGAAGTTTTCTGAGATACACCATTATACATACATCACAAAGGATCAAGGAAGTATGCAAAAGAGGGAAAGAAATAAGATCAAAACATCATAAGCATCTATGGGATTGGTGTGACAAAAGGTGCAATAAGAGATGCCCCGTAATGTGTGAGTTCATAGGGGTAGGCGATGGCCTAAATACATTACAACTTTTCAGAACTGAGTACAAAAGTAACATGGACTAAATTTCCTAGAAATAAACCATAGGAGACATCTACAACAGATCAAGTAGGAACTCTCTCTTCTTGATGGTCCATACCCATGCTCAGGAGTGACAAGAAGCATGTCCTCCAAATCAAGTACAATGTGGATCCATGAGGTATATAGTAGTGATCATGGCCACGAAAATGAGTACACATTGGATATATATCATAGAATCAAATGAAGATATCTAGAAATAAGTACTAGATAAATCAATCTCCATAATAATTAGTGTCATAAAATACATAAATAACAATCCAATCCAACCCGAGTCATAGAAAAACACATGATGCTATATAATGGAATCAAGGTCTTCAAACCAACCAATACAGGTATGAGTTTAAACCAAGTGAATAAATTTCTTGAAGTCAAACATAGTACAACATCCTTTGATTACTAGTCAATGATGTATACGATTAACAAAGACGAGCCAACTCATTGATAATGATAATGAGAGACAAGGTACCTAGTACAATCTAACAAGTGTGAATAGATGATTTGATATTGAACACTTGTAGACTCTATCGATCATGGGACATTGTTGTATTTCCATTGTTGACAGTGAGGAAACCTACCACTGATGACTTCAAGTTCCAAGGTACTCAAAAGACTCCATATTGCAATTCCAAAATAGATGTTTTGGAGTCGATGGGAAGTGATCTGCTAGAAGGAGGGAATTAAAGCATCCCTCATCATCCAACACAAGGTAGTAGAACAAGGCCAAATATTTGGTGGAACAAATTGACTGATTCTAAAATGTACTTGACATAGGAAGGATGACATACTAAATCCAAGAGTTTTGAGGATTGGTTGACATAGGTAAAAACTTCCCTTGAACAAAATCACGACGCAATAAATGATTAAGGAAACATATACTTAAGAATGAAGAATACATAAGCTAGTGACATATGAGATATCAACAAACTTCTCCATAATGACAAGAAGAGTAACCAGTCGGGGGAGACAATGTATAAACAAAATTAGCTTCATAAATCCATACTATAAACCAAATTGAAAACACATGGAATTAATACAGTGTGCTTTGTTTAAGGGTGACATAACTTGCTACCAAACATAAATCATAACATGAATCTTTCCCATACATCATTTTGGAATATTTTATTTTTTTGTCTTTTCATATTATACAATCCTGAAAAAATGAATAAAAGAATGCTAAAATTACATGGGAGGAAACGAGTGTCAAGGACAAGCAAACTCTTTCCAAGTGCAAGGAACAAGCCTATGCATAATGCAAGGAGAATGAGAAGTATAAAGACACTTGGGGTGTGTTTCCTCTCGGTAAATCAGTGTCAAGTTGCGAAGGCAGAATGATGCAAGGCTTAACAGTAATGAGATAATAAGTGAGGGATTATAAAACTGAAATCTAGAAGACAACATAAGTCTCAAAAGCACAAGTAGGAAATAGGTAATGCATTTACAACTTAAACAAAATGGTGAGAAGCCCCCATACGAAAATGGGTAGCATAAAAAATAAGGAAGAAGAATGAGTCTTCAACAAAAATTCAAGAAAGACTACCAAGGGACTCTCAGTCCTAAAAATAAAACAGCATGGGTACCATAAGACACCAGGATCTAAGCTAGGGTACTTAAGTGAAAGGAATTTCTATTGTGAAAATATGACATATTGATATAGCAGAGGGATAAATGTCATAATTATACAAAGATAACGTAAGACGTTTTGAAACTGGATAAGATAATGCAAAATGCAAGTGGAAGGATAGCATACTCTGTATGCAAGTTTGTGATAAGAATACCTTAAAAAATGATGCTGGGGCTGAAAGAAATCATTGTTTTATTTGAAAGGGATTGAAAAGTATACCAACTTATACCTAAAAATTAACACAATTAGTCCCAAATGCAAAAATAGATATCCACTATAGGAAAGTGATTAAATATGAAATACATATAAGGGTAAAATTTAAAAATTACCATTCCATTTTCAAATTTGAGAAAAATTGGAGTTTGGGTGTGAGAACAACCTCAATCTTTGAGAAATGATTACACGAGCTAGGAGCAACCATTCGTAGTGTCTTCAAATCTAGGTAAGAGCTCTTAACTTCCTCTTTCCATTTATATCCATTTTATCGATGCTTAATTCTATTTTTTCATCTTTTTGGGGAGGACCTAAATTTAAAATGTGGCATACATGGGTTGTAGTGGCACAGGGCGCATATTTCAGGAGTATACATGCCTATGTCCACTATAAGGTGTGTATGTGTCTATGGGAAATATTTTTAAAAATTTAAAGTGAAATTTGGCAATTTATATGTAGGATGGAAATAGAGTGGCAAGAAAGAGAGTATGAGGATATTGACAATGATGTCCTTGAAGATGATGAGGCTTTGGAATCACTTTATTTGTGTGTATTGAAAATTTTCTTTGAGGTACACAAGAATAGGTCCCAAAAGAGGTTACTACAACTACTAATGAGATACTAGTTTCCTAAGGTAGATGACTTCATACTAGATGAAAAGCCTCTCAATATAGATATTGAATACATATACGTCATCATAATAATTTACTGCCTAGGGGAACAACCAAGATTTAAATCTCATAGAGTTGGAAGCATGACGATTGATGAATATGTTGTAATGTATTACACCGCCAAGGCTCAAAAAATTAGAATGAAAGTTCCAATATGAGACATAGAGGACTTGAGCCTCAACATATTATCATGATGATTGGTCACATTATTGGATCAACATCAATGCTCTAGGTCTCAAAGATGCAAGAGACATATGCAGTGAGGTGTTTGGAGCCAACCATGTTTGATTGGTGTACTACACTATTGGGATGCATGAAATACCAACTAATAGAATGGAAAAATTGTAAGATGAATACTTTTGGCTTCAAAAGAATCTTATGTACTTTCTTTTTTGAGAGGGTACCTGCCATCAATCTGTGGGTATATGTAGATCCACATACTCTACAAGACCCCGGCATGATCCGATGGACAAGTTGTATGTTGATAGGAATCAATGACTATCCATATCAAGGAATAGACTTCGATCACTATCTTGACCTGATAGTTCCTCTGAGAAGTGTATTGGGTGCAATTGGTAAGTATCTTTATTTTGAAGATTATTACAATTTTATGAGTTTTTATATATATTACAAACAAAGTAACATATTTTAATGTGGGTACTGATATATTAATAACAATCATGTGCAGATATAGGACCAACCTAACCTAGGGTATTCCCTCGGTAGACGTGAATGATTCAATAGGATGAGCCTATTAATGCTTTGGTTAGTCTTGAGAATGAAAAAAACAACCTCAACCAATTGGTTGAGGGGGTACCCAAACTAAAGATCAAGGACTTTCCAGAAGTGGTACAATGATAAGTAGTTGGAGTTCCTGTACCATGGGTCAAAGAATTCAGGAGGGTGGTCACTATAGTGATGTACTTCCATAAGGGGGCATGGTTTAGGTGCTCCTTAAGAGTATCCAGATTGTAAAGATGGGGCTGACACTGCCCATTTCTGGATATGATCAAATACACTTTTTGGAGACATATATATATATATATATAGCCTTGGCTTATATATATACATGTGTCTATATGAGAATGCATAATATTTACATGATGGTTTCCTAGATTACAAATAATATAAATGCTAATCTAGTACACAGTTAGCATATGCATTAGTGATGATGTTTTGACTTCTTTGAACATGGTTATAAATATTATAAATAAATTTTCAGCAAAGAATGTGTACACACAAAAACTGACAAAATAACATAGGATCACAAACCTGGTACTCACCATTTAACTAAGAGATGATTTGTGAATCTAGATGAACTTCTAGATAAAGGATACCATTTAAAATGGCATCATGAAGGAGTTCTATAATGACATTGTACTCAACCACATTGTTGGTTACTATCCTTAGAAACGCACCACCTGAGACAACTAACTAACTGAAAGGTGAATTAATCACCCAAGCAGCTAACGTAAGGTTTTTGGTATAACAATTAGCATCATTTGTGAAAACTACATAAAGGAGCGTTTCGCACAACATTTGATAATACAAGCAACAAATCTAAGCAACAAAAAAACCAAGAATAAGAAATTGTACAAATGTATAACTATTGTACAAAATTACATTCCTAAAGCATGATTATCTAAGCATAATACTTCCTTAAATAGATCCAATTTCTAGGCTTGGATAGCTTACCTCCCTCGTAATCAATCAACTCATAAGCACCCTTCTTCAATACTTAGTAAAAATGTACAATATAAGCCACATAGAATTAAATCTTCATGGCCCCAAAGGGATATTTATCCTGATCATGTAGAAGGACAATATCTCCTTCTGAGAATACCCTAGTATGGAAAAACTTATCATATTGACTCTTCATGCATTTCTTATGTGATTTGTTTGCCATAGAAACATCTTGACATTGTTCTTCAAGATGTTCCAGGTGAATTAAGCATTCTTCTAAAGCTAAAGTATCAGGAAAAAGTTGAATACGTAACTTTAACGAGGGAATATTGCATTCAATTGGAAGAATTGATTCAACCTCGTGAATGAGTTGAAAAGGTGAAAATCCTATAGCAGTCTTAACTATGGTTAAGTATGGCCACAAAGCATGATATAGCATAATATTCCATTTAGATCTACTCACATTGATTGTTTGTTGAAGCATGGTTTTCAAAGTTTAGTTAGAAACGTTGACTTGACCATTTGCTTGGGGATAAAATGGTGAAGAATGTTCTTATCTAAACCCTAACTTGGTGGTCAATTTGGTCAACATCTTGTTTTGAAAATGGCTACCATCATCAGTAACAAACTCACAGTGAATATGCAATCTAGTAATGATCTGATTGAAAATGAAATAAGCGGTAGTATCCCCCTCACTAAAAATGTAGGAAGGGCTTCTTCCCATTTTGTGAAATAGTCTACATCAATGATAATGTACTTGTTCCCCCTATCCAACGTTGAGTTGCAAGTCATAAAATCTACCCCCCATTTTATGAAGGGACCTGCAATGATAACAGGAAACAATGGAGTAGATTGTGCACACATTTCTTAGTAAATAGTTAACAAGAATTACAATTCTTAACTACTTCGATACAATCTTTAAATATTGTGGGCCAAAAATACCCAGCACACAAAATTTTCTGAACAGTCGCAATCCCATAAATATGACCTGCACAGGATCCACTGCGAGAATCATTTAAAACACTCTCAACTTCTTTGTGAGTTAAGAAACAACGTAAGATAGAATCAATCACATGACGATACAAAGTATCTCCCACAATAGGAAATTATTCACATTGTGTCAAAGGCATCATCGCTCATCACACGAGAAAGTATGAGGACACGTCAGAGTATGAATATATATAACAATATCTCTATATCAAGGATTTGATGAAGACCTGAGAAATATATGTTCATCTGAAAATGAATCATATTCAGTATTATCGAAATATTCACTCGAGAACTTTGAAATAAGTTTGGAAAAAAACAAATATTTCTTAGACTTACCAGATCGAAACTGTAAGTCAAATTCCTGCAAGATGACAATCCATTTATTGAATTTTCCCCTGATTATTCATCTTTTCAAAACATATTGAAAAGGATTAATGTCTATAGTGACAATGGTCTTGCATAGACAATGAGCAACATGGTCGACATCTTATTCGAATGGTGTCTTGAGCAGCAATTGGAACATTTACAAAATGAATCTTCTCAAAGATCCACCTCATAGTTGGAGTATTTCCCCTATGATGGTGTATATTAATCAGTTGTAGAAATCTCGTTGGACACAATACTTTGCTCAACTTCTTTTGGTCTATTTTCTCGGTATTTCATAGATAGTGTTTCTAGAACTTGTTCTCAACATATAAGCACCTTAAATCAACTGGTAATCTAACTAATAAGGATTTTTTTAAGAATATCATTTGGATGTGTCAAATATAACAGAGAGGAAACTTAAATTCTCCAAATATAAATAGATGTAATGTTCCATTCTTTCTTTATCTAGGGAACCAAATAGTCGGCATATCATAAATAGCTAGTAGTTTCCTAATAATTATCTACCATCCTTAGCATTTGATTATTTGACTAGTACGTTCTTCAATTCTATCAGTTCTTCTCTTTTCTATCGGGCATCTCGATTAGAAATACTTCCTCCAGCGACTCCATTGGCATTGTTTGTAGCCAATGTTGTAGTTTTAACTCATAAATCTTGCACACATGTGACATTTTTGCAATTCACATAGTAAGGCGTCATCAACATATAACATGCAGCCCACCGAAGACATCCTCATCATATCTAAGAGGCAACGTGAGTCTAGAAATGATAAAGAATAGTCAAAAGACAAGATCGTGCGGCCAAACCTATGTTAAGGTGCACAACTGTGCATATTACCAGTTATGTGCCCATGCTACCTCTATGCAGATTTCCCTTCGATATCCGCTCAACTTTCAAAATTATAGGATCTCAACCACAAGCTATGCGTTGAAGGCTCATAAACGTCCATCACCAACATAAATTCGAACTTGTCTTCTGAAGATGATGTATTGGGTTTAAATAGCCCCCATTGTGTACCTTGAAACTATTTCATGAGGTGGTGAACAGGTTCACACTTGGATCTAGTTGTTTCTTGGACACCTCTTTTCCTATAAAAGGAATCCATGGGCATGCATCTTAGAAAAGAAACCAAAAGCAAGGTTATGCTGCAGAAATTGTGTTCAAGCTTCCTCATAGCCCATCTTTTTCATATTTGTTGGCATTTTCCAAGCTCCTTTGCCTCCTTCCTCCAAGGGGAAAGTGCTTCTCTCCATTGGTTCTTTGAGCTATATAGCATTTAGTGTGGACAAAATAGGCGTCCGTAAGGGATATTGTTGGCTTCCCTTTGAATCCTTCACCTCTGTTACAACAATAAATTAGTAAATAAATAGGTTATAAATTATTAGTAATAGTAATTAATTATTATTATAGTTATGAAGTGGAATGTCTCTTCAATAGTGGATGGCCCAACCATATTAAAGGTGGCCATATCCATTGTATTTTGTCATCCATTAATTATTATATATTTATATATCTGTTTATTTGAAGATGGAACATCTTCCTCCCTTGACCTGGATACGGGCTAGCTTAACCCGGATACGAGTTGGCATATTACACCAGATACGGTTATATTAAGAGTCCAACCGGATATGGTTGCTACATTTAGTATCAGAGCTTTCGCTCCTCCCCTCATAGCTCGGATTCGGCTCTTCCAGCACCCTTCTCACTTTCTGCTGCTCATACTAAGTCCGTCATTCTCCCGCGCTTAGCTCTATCCATACGCTCTCACAACATTTATTTCACCGCCACCTTTGTGCACCCATTCCACATTTCTACAGCCATCTCTCTCTACCTTAATCTATCGCTTTCCATCAACCCAAATCCCAATCCAACGCCATTCCACCAGAGCGCTCCTGCCCTCGCACTAATGCCCTCACGCCTATGCAACACGCAATCCCCGCTCCATCTCCCTCACACTCACCTCCATGCAGACCTCCATCAACCCTCTCTCCCTCCGGTGCCTCCATGCCCTCATCCACTCCCATCACATCCCTGCCCCGCCGTTCCTTCCACTACCTCCTCCAACACTCACGCCACCCCCGCCATCCTTCGGCTGCCTCCTCCTCCCTATCCCCTTCGTTCCCCCTCCTCACTCTTCCCTCGCACCTCTCCTCGTCACGCTGCTCCTCCCCTCACTGCCTACCCCGCGCAGCCCATTTCGCGCCCTCTCCCATCCTTCCGTCACCTATCCCAATCCCCACCTTCCACGCTGCTACTTCCCTGCTCCTTCCTTCTTCCCGCGCCTGCCTACATTTTCCCACGCCATCTCTTTCCAGCCTACACGCTGCTCCACCCTGCGCCCAACCATCCACCACGCCTTCCAAATCCTCTGCACCCCGCGACCACCGACCACAACTCCATCGCATCCCAGCTCCCACGCGCCAACTCCTCGCAGCCTAGCTCCATCGTCTCCCACGTGCCCATCTGCAAATCTCCCATGCGCCTAGCTCCTCACAATTGTCTTCTTCCCCATGCTCTCTACCTGCCTCCCTTCTCCCCTTGCCAACTCTCTTCCTCCCCCCACCATCGAGCTCCTCTTTCACCGGACGCTTCACACTCCAGCATTTCCATGGCTATTGTCCATGCCATAAACCCTAATTCCACACAAACAAAAAAGTATAATATTATAATATTACATTATAATATTTCAAAATTTTCAAATATTAATAATAATAATAATTATTATTTTTAATATTGTTAAAAATAATAATATTATAAAAAAATATATTATTATTATTTAATATAATAATAACTTCTTATCTGTGAGGCCAAGTCCCTTGTTCAAACATCTATGGCATCTTATAGTGACGAATTCATAGATCTCCTTGAGAAAATCCTTAAGGCTATAGATGAAATAAATAAATCTATTGATGAAACATTTAAAGAAAATGAAGATGGATGTGAAAATAGAGTAGAACAAACCAACCAAGCTAATGTAAAAGGTGAAAATACAATAGACTATTATGTCATTTCCGATGAGAGTAATAGCATCAAAAAAGATATTGTGCAAGACAAAGATATAACATATCATAGTAATGAAGAAAATGACAACGAAATATTTGACAAGAATAAAGATGATCCTCACCAAGATTGTGATAAGAGACAAGCCGATGTTACTAACAATAACAATGATCAATGCATTGACAATAATATCATAATAACAAATGCATGAAGGACATATGCCAACACAAGGACTTCTATAAAGAACATCAAGGAAAGCAACTATAATATCTATCAAGCACAAGATAAGACTGGTGTTCTTATGAGCATTATAAGCAGAAAGAGCCCGTTCAAAGGAACTGACACAAAATGTGTTGGGAATAACAACAAGAAAATAGTTAAGGTCATAATGTATGTTGAGCATGTTCAATTGACGACAAACATAGTTAAAAAAACAAATCACACAAGTAAAAACTGCGTAAACAAAACTTCACCAAGTTCATACTTAATGCAAATACCAAGACAAAATAATCAAAAGGAGGCAATGGTAGTATTCAAAATCGCATCTCTCAAGTCATTAGTATGACATAGAGCTAGACTAAAAGATGCCATGAGAAAACTCAGCTTTGAGGACAAAGCTTTCCCAAGGGAAAGGCAATGTTACAACAATAAATTAGTAAATAAATAGGTTATAAATTATTAGTAATAGTAATTAATTATTATTATAGTTATAAAGAGGAATGTCTCTTCAATAGTGGATGGCCGAGCCATATTTAAGGCGGCCATATCTATTGTATTTTATCATCCATTAATTATTATATATTTATATATCTGTTTATTTGAAGATGGAACATCTTCCTCCCTAGACCTCGATACATGCTAGCTTAACCCAGATACGGGCTGGCATATTACACCAGATACAGTTGTATTAAGAGTCCAACCAGATACGGTTGCTGCATTTCGTATCAAATGTTACAATAATAAATTAGTAAATAAATAGGTTATAAATTAATAGTAATAGTAATTAATTATTATTATAGTTATGAAGAGGAATGTCTCTTCAATAGTGGATGGCACGGCCATATTTAAGGTGGCCATATCCATCGTATTTTATCATCCATTAATTATTATATATTTATATATTTGTTTATTTGAAGATGGAACATCTTCCCCCCTAGACCTGGATACAAGCTAGCTTAACCCGGATATGGACTGGCATATTACACCGAATACGGTTGTATTAAGAGTCCAACCGGATACGGTTGCTGCAACCTCCTAGGTGACACTACATTTATTCACTTGACCATTGGGAAATCTAAAGTGATTCATACATTGTTTCTTTGTTGTGGTTTGCACCCTCTTGTTCCCTTTTATCATTTTAGTTATTTTCGTTTTCATTTTGTTTTACTTCACTAACAAATCCTTGTAGGATCTACTTTGGGGTTACCACTTTTTCTTTTTGTTTCTAAATACCAGGCCTAGTCAACCACCTCAAGGTCTTCACCCAAAGTGGGAGAGGCTGCACACCTTTGTGCATAATTTCCCACAACATGTGGCTTTCACGTTCTTCAGATTTCATACTTTGCAACATAGGATAGACATAGTTTTCCTCTGCAAATAGTGCATACACACATTAAATCACACAAGCATCACATATTTTATTCTATTTGCATAATATATCATATCACCAATTTCATTAACAACACCCCACTCATGCATTTTCTTGTGTTTTCTGCTTATTGTCTTTTTGCTTTCCATGAGCATCTCCACATTCAAGAACATTCTAGTTGACAGTCATTCTTGGTCGACTTTTGCATTCTTTATCAATTTCGAAGCCGATCTCTTCAAATATTTATGAGAGCATCTTCAACAATCAAGAAACCTCATGATCAAAATCGCTAGTCTTTTAATCCATGAAAAAATCACGCATGTGTGAAATCATCGATAATTCTTTATTGAGCATTATTTCTTTCACATGTGCGTGCACTCTTTCTCTCATGCAAATCTCACCCACAGAAAAACATGTTTCTCCAAGATACTCGTTGACCCAAGAACACATCAAAACGAAAAAGAAACCAAAATGTTGAATAGTTGGGCTTCCAACATAGCATTTAAGCATAGAGACTACATTATAAATACACATAGAGAACCATCAGGACAAATATATAAGGAGGTTAATAGACCAACTACATTCATCTTTGAGTAGTCTATTTATACAATAATAGGGATAATTGAAGCAATTGCACCAACTCCAACTAATCATACATTAAGCTCTCTTTATTATTTGCTTTACATATACATTTATATATTCCATTATACACTTTATATGTATAATGTTTTAATACATTCTATGATGACTATTACAAAGGCCTACAGGCCCCTCCAATAATGCTTATCTCATGGGTTCCAAGTTGTAACATATTTATCAAAGAAATACTTATAACAGTGAGTTCAATTATATTCTTTTACATAAGTGTGTCCTTATCAGTTTCACTTTTCAATTCTTATCAGTTTCACTTTTCAATTATATCATGACTGATATATATATCTTATTATGTAATTAATATTTAATATTATCCAAATTTTAATATGGGCTATTATATATATATATAATTAATACTTAATATTATCCAAATTTTAATGAAAATATCGTTTAGGTTTAATTTAACATGTCCGGTGCAATATATATATATATATATAGTCAATGTATTATATTTGTTCCTATAATCATGTGATAAAAAGGCAATAGCAAGCTTGTAATGCAGCAAAAGCGCTTACAAGCATGCAATATCGACCAAAGGGATTCGACTTCCATGTATCATGGTTCATGGTTTCGTTAATACATTAATGCTTTTGAGGACATAAAGTAAAATACCAAAATCTAAGAAAAGATGGATGAAATCAGTACAAGAGCCTTTGTGTACATAAATTATCACCAATGATCATTAAAAGAATGTAAATTATTAAAAAGAACTATAGCTATTCAAATCAAAATTCTCAATTTGATTGTAACAATGAAAGTGGTCCAAAATTTTAAACTTTGTTTATAAGGATGAGATGGTGAGGGTGGTCCAAAGCTCTTCTCTACAATCCAAATGCATATCCCAATTTATTCCATATCACAAATAATGCCATTATTTGCTTTTTATAACTAAATATACTTCTTTGAGAATATCAGTCAGCTTCTTTGAAGATATACCAATTTGAACTTCTTTGAGAATATTTCATTATAATTTGAACTACGTTAATGATGAAGAGAACGAATTTACTATGTCTGGTTTCTTTTTCGAACCAATACAATCAAGCTTCTTCAAAGGGAGCACTTTGTCAAATATGACCCTTTTGTATTACCTAACGAATATTATTTGATTGCTTTATTATGTTCATGATACAATGTTGGCATATGGTGCTAAAAATAAATTGTAATGTATTGTCCCTTCAATTATCACTTATTTCATTAAAAGAAAGAGTCAATTTCCTTCTTTCTAACTCTTTTTGATCTTTTATATATGTTTATATTTATGTGGTGGTAACGATGGTGTTTGTTTTTATGATGGAGTGAAGGTTAGTTTAGATTCAAAGAGTTGGGAGTTGTGTCTTGGTCAACAAATTTTGTCTAATGTGATATTCATTTTTTTTGTTTCATTGGTTGTTGCGATACTCAAATCATTGGCTTATGTCCTTAATAAACTTCATGTTGTTCTTTTCATGTTGTTTCGGTTAGCTTTCTAATCATTGTGTATCTTTTCCATGTCGCTTATTAAGAGAGTTAGGATCATCTTTACCCTTCTTCTATTGTGGTTGATTCCTTATACCAAATTCTTTATTACCTTAAGGTTGAAATGTTTTCCTGGTATTGACTACCTAATGATAAGTTGCTCCTAGTGATGAGATGGCTAGGAACACCATTTCAGTCTACATGCATACTTGTATAGATTGTTGCAATATTTGAGAACATTATTATGCTTGGAGTGCTTGATACGTAGTTTTGTAGATGGGGTATGGAAGGTGTAAGCATTGTACTCTTACACAAATTAATATAGACCTTAGTGTAAGGTTATTTATCTCATATACTAGTAATGATACTTCCCCATAGGGAAATATTGTTCCTCAAGGAGTCCATAAAAAATACGCCAAGTGGGTCTTTCCATATTGTTATATGTTTCAAATTTATCTATGCCTGCTTCCAGTGCTCGAGATGTTATTGTAAATATTTCACTAGATAGTTCATTACAACAACTCTTTAAATGCCATAGAAAATACAACGATTGTATACTCTACTACATAATAATTACTTATGGTGAAGATGTAATATTAGAAGCATATAATTTTAAATATGGAAAATAACTGAGAAAATAAGATAAATGTTGTAACAATATTAACACATTGGAGACATGATGTACCCTAGAGAAACCCATTTTGGAAAAACTCTAGTAAGAAATAATAATTGTGCATGTCTCCTTTAATCTTGGATTTTATGGTACAAATTACAAAGAAAGATATTTACTAACTATGAATTTGATAAACAATTTGTCCTGAATTGATTGGTACATAACCACTTCCTTCTTCTTCTTCACTATGTTATCTCAGTTGCTTTGCTCTCCTCGACTATGAACTAGTAAATCAATATAACAAGAATGGAATAGTTTCTCTCCCAATAACTCAAGTACTAATATCTCCTAATAACTGTTGAGATTAAGTTTATAGGATTTATATATCCCAAAATATATTAAATGGAATAAATTATTATATAAAAATAATTAAAAAATGAGAGATGATTTCTTTTTGTAAGCTAGTACCCACAGAGTTTCAAATCGATGACCTAACACAAGGAATGCCTTAACAATACACCCATTCACTATCTATTCTATGCCCCATGGCAAAAAAGGAGAGATGATATCATTAATTATTTAAGCTATTTTTCTATGAATTGATAAAAATAAAGATAATAATGAAATCACCATTAAAACCATAAATATGGTTAAGTATAGAAAAGGTTCCAAACTATTAATTATTACTATTATAAACATAGGTTCCTACCATTGTATGTATATTTTTTTGTATTGAGAGAGGTAATGTACATTTTGCTTAAAAAAAAAATAAAGAGACTCGAAAAATTGGAATATCTATCTCGTCCATATGTAATATTGATATCAACATATATATGGCATACAATATAATATTTTATACACTACTAAAAACGAAACAATAATAAATTTAAATTTAGTCAAACAATAGTCCATCACAAATCTGTATAACATTATAGAAATCAGATCACATCAATAATTCAAAAGAACATAATCTATTTAACTCATTTATTCGTTATTTTTTTAACAATGATTTGGTTTGTTCTAGGCATATATATATGTAAATTTATTTTACTTTGGTATTTTTTAAACACGTAAAAAATTGTATATCAATTTTTTTAATTTTTTTTAATATTTAATAAATTTAAAATTAAAACAATTTACATTAAAATAAAGAGTTGACAAATATGAACGTGGAGTTGCTGGTTCTTTGGGTTGTGTTAAAAGTGGCTAACATCTTTGGTTTATTCAATCTGTGAGTTTTTAGTGACTCGAGGGTAACCATAAAATAGGCTACTAATGAATACAATCTGAATATTACTGCTCTCAAACATTGGTGTATTCATACACGACAGGAGATTTCTCAACATGAACATATTTCCTTTGAACATCTCTTCAGAGAACACAATACTTTTGCAGACAGTCTATCAATGTTGGCTTTTGAGGGACCCGGAGGCTTTTTACTATGGGAAGAATGGCTAGACTCTTGTCTGATAGATAAGGGTGAATGCTTCTTTTTTTGAATATTTGACACAAACTCATTTTTAGAATGGTTTGTTTCCATTTTTGATATCTTGGAAGTATGTCTCCCTTTTTGTATTTGATACAGTTGTAAAGCTAGATGCATCTTTGAAGAACATGACTAGTTGGGTGTTCTTGAACTATCTTTGTACTATTTGATTCGGCTGAATAACAATAGTATTTTTTTTTTGAAAAAAAAAGGATAAACCATATTTTATAAATTTGAAATTTGAAATAATATTTTTTCTAACCCATATTTTGTAAATTTTAAATTTGAAAATATTTTTTCTATAAAGATTAATTATGTTAAAAAAAACCATTTGAATTAAGTGTGATTGATAACTTTCACTTTTCAATTGGGGGCAACAATGCAAGTTTCATTTATTTGGTGAATTGATTAATTATTTAGAAGACATAAAGTTCTATAAAAATCTAATTGAATATAATTATAAACTTTATGCAATTATTTAGATGACAGATTTATTTCATGTACCAACCTAAAAGACATAAATTTGTTGTATGTACCAACCTTTGGTTTGTTATTACTGTTGCAATGCTGCATAAAACATTTGTTGAGTAGAGAGTACCAATGTAAGCTTTTGTTAGACCAGCCTTACCCTTTTTCTTTGGAGCATATTCATGATCTCAATAAGTTTATATGGATGAATCTGTTATCAATACAACCTTTTGGATGAAGAAGGAAAAGAAAGTTGAAGAAAATGACTTACGTATGCAACACAAAGGACACAAGTGGGTAGATATTGCCTCGATCAAATCCATTCCTATTAGCATGGTGGTCACGATACTAGCATGGTGGGTCATGAGAAAAAAAAGAAGGCTAGTGCAATATGGATATGTTTTCAATGTTAGATGGTTGTTTCTAAGTACGCATCTCAACCAATGTTAGCTATTCCTTAACAACATAGTTACTTACTTGACGAGAAACCTTCAGAGTTATATTTTTTAGAGGTTATATTTAGTAACTATTTTTAACCTCATTTCAAAATGTGCTGATTTAGAATCACTCTCTTTTTTTTAAGGTATATTTTTTACTCTTTGAAGTTTCTTAGATATAAAGTATCAACATTTTTTTTAATTACGTTTTAATCGGCTTTTTTATGTTTTTTCCAATTTATAAGAAAAAAACCTAAAATTTGTCATTTTTAACATTATTAAAAATATTATATCTCATTTGTTATTCAAAATTCCATTTGTTAATAAAAACAATTATATTTATTATTAGAAAATTATTGCAGACGCTCTAGTAAGCATAAGAATACAAAAAAGAAGTCTATCACATAGTCTCTTGTTCAACACTTACCAAAAACATGAAAGATTAATTCATAGAAATCAATACCATCCTCCGTAGAGGGTATCCAAGAAATTCTATTAGTATAGATCCTAAAAAAGGAATTTAATACCAATCCTACTTTGCAAAACATAAAATAAGAGGAGTTATAGTGAAATACACGATTTCTATGTGCTTAATCTTGAATAACAAGTTAGAGATGGGACTCCTAATTCTCCATGCCCACATATACATGAATTTGATGGCTAATTTAGTCCTACGAGTGAGTTCCCCAAGACCTTATCCCAATGGCATTCTTAGACTAAATGCAACAGTCTTTGATTCCTTGTTTATATTAGTATACATTTGGTGAAGTAAGTTGCATTTATATTCCAATGGGACAGCAAAAGGGGAAACTCCTAGGGTGAAAATGATTATCCATGCTATCCATAGTCAAGTATTTCTAGATTATATTGACCCAAACAAAGTCCCAATTATGCTACCTAAATTAGCATAGGATCAACAATACTCCATAGGTCCTTTATTTTATGCAAGTAGCATTTCAGGTTGATTGGGAAGAATAAAAGCTAGGTATCCTAATTGAATGAGTTCTCCTACAAGGTTAGTTGATTATTTTTGAGCTCTTATGGTGAGAATAATGAGTTTTTATCAAATAGAGTAGTCCATTTTCTCATAAGTCTTATAACAATGGCATAATCCTTGATGACTAAGGCATTCTTGAAGCACTTCCAATCTAGATTTTTTAACCCTATATATAATGCTAGGACCTTACCTTGGTTGTTTGATGCCTCACCCAACCCCCATTCATATGTTTCTTATTGGTTCGCTCAAGATAAAGGATGATTCCCTCCTACACCTAATTACATGGTATTTGATTAATTTAGGATGTCCTACATTTTAAATATAATGAAAAATATTGTTTCCTAATTCTTTTTTAGATTTAAATTTTTAAATATTGTTTTGAAGAAAACAATATATTTTTCTATTTTTTAAAATAAAAATATTGAAGTTTTTACAAAGAAGAAGAAAACTGATTTTTAGTATATTTTTCTAAGAAAAAAAACTAGTGAGAAGAAATAGAAAAAAAACAATAACATAACATAAATCCCCAATCTCTCCCAGATGGTGTATCAAGGAGGAAGAGTGACATCCATCACAATAATGATGAGTAACATCCGTCACTCATGTGAAGATGTAGTTCATGCAGAACATATGGTTTATGCACCAAATGGATAGGGATTTGTATGTCAAGAGGACTATGTTGTTATCCAAGAGGGAAATGATAGAGGATGTAGGGGATCTCATCCTAGTAACACCCTTGGTAATAGTCATGGTTTCTAATTATAGTAGTAGGAACATGATAATGTAAATCAAGTGGGATATGATGTAAAACATGGGAAGGTAATGATTTTGGGAGTTCATCTTGTTAAATCCAAGTGTCTAATCCCCTTCTTTCTCCACTCCCAACACAGAGGCTTCTAAATTCCATGGAGAGATAGGGAATTTAGAAATTTAAGACATGGGAGCTATAGCATGAAGTTTACAATTTCCTATATGTGTGTTCATGATTAGTTTATAGGCTCATGATTCACAAAGGGATTTCTTGGTAGTGTACCTAGTCTATAGATTCATATCAAACAGTAATGGTATATTTTCCACGCTCTGATACGAAGGAGAAAATATTAGTTTGATACAAAATTACAAGAGTTGCAAAGAGGGATTTTATGGAATAAGCTCACAGTTATAACCATAAACTATCCAAATTAGTCAAAATTGAAGTAGATGGATTGGAAAATAAATCCAAGAAAGAAAGGCAGTAGACCCCATGAAATAGTGAACTTGGAAGCATTGTAGTGGATGATAGATATTGGGTTCTCTAGAAGCAAAGAGACCAATTTATTCAAAAGGGTGTACATATATTGGTTAAATAATATCTTATTTCATAGGTTATAAAGGACATGGACAAACAATAATATATAGGAATCATTAGCAAGCTTGAATTCATGGAGAAGAAATATGATTCTTTAATTGGGGAATGAAGGTGGTAGTCATGGACGAAGCTATAGAGGATCAACAAGTTAAATATTATCAACCAAGGTCCCAACCATATTGATCATCATCGTAGATTATTCCTCTGAGAAGGACCACTAACTCAAATTTCTGACCATGCATTAATTATTTAGTTTTGTCATGTTGTTATCCTGTCACAAGGTTTCCTTCAATCCCTTTTGTTTACCACTAATAGGTAATTAATGGCTCTTAGTCCAGATAGTAGTTCCTAGTTTCTAGATTTATTTAGTAAAAATATTATCAATCATTTTCTATTAGGAAAATTATGATCACTTTGATATTTTGATCATGAATGTACCTATTTGGTAGAAAAACTCAAGCATTTTCTCTTTCAGGAGTATTTCAGGTGTACAATGATGTAATTCTTTGTTTTGTACATTAATAGAAAACTAGATCCTAACTTTAGGAAAAAAAAAAACATAAATTCCCAATCTTCCCATTCTAAAAGCCTCCCTTAAAGAATATATATAAAAAAGGAGACAAAGAATAACAAGAAAATGTAAAAACCAAACAAACTAACAAACTAACAAACAAAACAAACAAAACAAACAAAAATTTAATACATATCAAATGGGGTCGGGGTATTTTCTACTAGCATTTGCTATGTTCAACTAGGAAACACTATTTAAAGGTCATGAGCTCAATTAGTTGAAAAAATGGCTTCATGTCAACAAGATTTGTGCCATGGTGAGATAGAAAGGAGATTGGTCACCTACATTTCAACAATAGAGAATTAATTGCCCAATACAAAATAATGCTGGAGGTAACCATATATTTACCTTGGTTTCCCACACAAATTATCAACTACTATTAGAAATGGCTAAATTTTGAAGCCATCGGGGAAAGCAACTACACAAACCTTATCATGGAAGGAATGAAGAGGAATGAAGTGAACCCTCTAACCTTCATGATAATGGTGAAACATATTAGAGAATAAGTAGTAATCTGGCTAGGATTTTCAACCAACATAATGGAGGAAGGGAGCTTCTTCCTATTTCTAATGAATAAGTTGAATGAAGAAACTAAAGAGTTTAATAGATTACTCATCTAATACCGTGACTTGTTTCCCATACAGTTAGCACCAAAGTAGTAGATGAAAATAAAACAAGAGAATATTGAGAAATAATTTGTCCCATTCATGGAGGTGGGATAGACGTCTAAGTTTGCTAGTGTAGTAAAGTTTCTCTTTCCAATGCCACAAATTGTCACTATAGTAAAATAAAACTTGATTGGTGAAGAAGTAAACCAAGGGAGATAACGAATAGTACAATTGTTAATGCAAACCCCATTAACAAAGAATCCTTACACTTATCCACCCCCAGCCATGACACAACAACTATTCATTGAGGTATAGAAAATAGGATCAACAATTAAACACATGTCGGTGGAACTTCACAAAAACAAAAAATTATAATATTTTCATTGAGATTCCCTATTCCTGTACTAACCCAAATTTAATAGGATAAGAAGGAAATGAACCCAAGATCTTAGTTGATATCATGGATGATGAGGAACCACATTCCCTAATGGGTAGTACTCCCAATGATATGAATGTTCAAGAAAAAACTAAGGCTTAATAGGTGGAAGGGGAAAGAAGGATAGTGCAAGAGGTTTTGACCAAGATGAATCCCACAACTAGCGGAAATAAACTCAAGAGTGTGTGATAAACCAAGACCGTTTCATGCTCACTACCACTAGCTGAGATGATAGAGATCCAAATAAATACAAGTAGAAAGACATAGATCTAGTTGGTGGGTTTAACAAATAATAAGAGGAGAATGAGGAAAAGAATGAAGAGATGGAGGACACCCCTTAAGACGCATACTAGATGTCTAAATCAAATGTAATGATTCCATGCCAACAATTATACAATTCACCTAGGATTCAAGTTGTTCCATTTGATCAAACAATGGAATTGCAAATGATTACAAAACGTCCATAGGACTGGAAGTATTAGTTTTCATTAATGTAGTTACATTTACAAAATAATTTCGATAGTGTGGAGAACATAAAAAATATAAGGAATGAAACTATCTATTTCGGCATAAATACAGGGTAAGAATAAAATGAATCCTATTGTTGTCCAAGTTCATTTATTGTCAATGAGTGTCCCTTGGCTCACATGGACCTTATAGCACCACTACATTTCCTAACATCACAACAAAATCCTGATTAAGGAATTGGCTAGAGAAAAATTCATTTTCATCAATGAGATTGGTCATCGTTTCCTTCAAACCAAAGGGACATGGCACAATTGAGGATAGAGAACAACCAATTGCAAGTGCAGTTGGATATCATGCAACACTCTATGACAGGAGAAGAATGTAATGGATAATGAAATTGAAGTCATTAGAAGTTCATTCAAGAATATGTGGCCAATGTCAAAATAAGAGGATGGAAAGAATGGAAATGGAAACTTGATTCCTAAGGCCCCATTGGTAGATATAGTAGATTAGGTGAAACAAACAACTGTAGAAATGTAGAAAATGAAGCAAAAATTGAAAGAGACATGAGACACAAGGAAGTAATGTGAGTAGAAAAATATGTCCATCCCCTTACAAAATATTGAACCAACTGCCAGGTATGTTGATTAAATGAAATAAAACATATAGTTTGAAACCGAGCAATGCAAAGAGATATTCATTGCAACTTAGAGTTGGATGTAGATTATGAAGAAAAGGGAACAACTATCCAATTAGGTCATACAAGAGGAGCAATAAAATGAAAAATGAGGTGTATAAACAACTATTTTGGAAATGTATGTGATAATATTTATATGTTCCTAGAGAAAAGGGGTCTGGTTGGGGAGGGTGATCACTTTATTGGTTGGTTGGGGGGGGGGCGGGGGCTTACAGAGCCTCCAAAATCAAATTTGGGTTCATTTTTACTCAATGTTTTAGTCTTTCATCCAATGTCCTTTTGTTCCATTGTAAACTAAATTATTCTAGTTAAGGAATTATGATTGTAATCTAATCTGAGTGAACAAATTAGGGTTTTTGATGCTATATTGTATTATGAATGTTGAAAATAATACAATGTGATCGAGAGATGAGTAACTCTCAGTTAGGACTGTTTTCTCAGTTAAGGTTTTTGAGGGTAAATATTTGTGTACTATATATGTTCTGTTTTTATTTCTTGTGCTTTATATTTTATTGGTATTGATTTTCTTACACATGTTTATCAGACTCTTCATCTAAAATGAGAGTGAGGCTATTAGATTTAGGATGACTCCTTTATTTCTAGAGTTTAAATCATTAAATGAAGAGAAAGGGTATATTGGGTCTATGATAAAATTATGTTTGTATGGAAGCTTTGTATAGTGAATATTGTGTAATGAAAAAGGTGAGTGATTCAATAATAGAAATAGAAAAGTATAACAGCTAGTGGTTTGAGTTATGAAATCTAAATATGGAATATCTTCTTGTAGATATAGAGGGCAAACCTAGTGGTATGTCCAAGGAATATTAGGAAAATATGAAAAAAAAGCACAATTTGACTCTGCCTCTCAAATATAATGTTGTTGAACATATCTGGAAAAGACAATGCAAACAAGTTGTTGGATGAGTTGTGGAATTTGTATCAGCCCAATTCCATAGTAAACAAGGTATTTCTTTGAAAGAGGTTTTTGCATATTAGGATGGAGGATGGTGACTCTATGATGGATCATCTAAACACCTTTAATTCTCTGGTAAGTCAAATTATCTATTTTGATATTAAAATGGAGGAAGAATGTGAGTGTATTACCTTGTTATGTTCTTTGACGGACTCTTGGGATCATTTCGTTATAGCAATTCGTAGTATCACACAATCCACATGAAAGTTTTATAATGCGGTTGCTTCCTTTTTATGAAAATAAATGAAGAGAAAATCCATGGAAGGGTGTTACCAAGGATGTTTCAATTTTGAGAGTTCACCCTAAAGAGAAGAAAAATAAGTCTTATTGGGTTAATTATAAATCTAGACATATATCTAAATCTCTAGAAAAAAACTACAAGGAAGTGATGAAAGTGTAGTAAATTTTGGCATTATAAGAAAGATTGGAGAACGAAAAATGTTAAATAGTAAGGGATCTAATGATTAATATTCCATAGAAACAAAAACATCCATGAAAGAAAGAGGTGATATTTACATGGAACCTATAGGTACACATGCAAATCATGATGTATGGTTGGTCAACTCAGTAGCTTCATTTGATATGACTCGCAAGGTGTGGTTTTGTCGATACGAATAGTAAAATGAAGGTGTTGTTTTCATAGGATATGCCTCAATATCCAAAATCATAGGACATGCAAGGGGCGAGCTTCTACTGAAACATGGAATGATTATAACTCTTATTTGGGTTCTACACATTCCATATCTAGGAAGAAACCTAATATTTGTACATAATATGTGTAGCTAGGTTATTTAGACTAGCTGGAAAGAAATGCACCTACGAAGACTTGTGGAAATATTAGTAACAATTAAAAAATGGTGGTGTATGCATGTAGTAAAAAATGATAAACAATAGTAAATACAAATTAAGCTAGATAATAAACATATGCGGAAAATAAAACTAAACTGAATATTTTTTGTTCTTTCACACATACGAGAGAGTAGGGAAATCATGTTTTCTTATTTTATTGAATAAATGAAAAAATACAATAATGGGGTTACCTCAAATGGAGTGAGTAGAGGGCCTAGAAGGTGGAAGAAGCGAGTCTTTGGCCTCCAAGCAGCTTTAGTTTGTTCTCCACACAAGTGTCACTAATGGTGGGAAAAACTCACAATGGGTGAAACTATAAGTCAAATGGGGGCTTCGGGGTTTTTGGTGGAATTTCGGCAGAGTGAAGGACAATAAGGTAATGAATGAATTGTGTATAATGAGGACATTTACCATATATTTATAGAAATATTTTCCCTATGTCTCTTTCCCATAGTATTAGGAAAACCATGGTATTGGCTCCTAGTTTTGAGTGACAATTAGGGTTTTCGCTCCTTTTTTTTTTTTTACTTTTTTTAATATTTTCCCCTTTTTTCCATTTTTCTTTTTTTTTCCCTTTTTGGGAGCATTTTCCTTATTTTGGGGGATGTTTTACCTTTTTGGAGGGAATAAATTCATTTTTCCCTATTTTGGAGAGGGGAAAATAATTATGAGCCAATTTGTGGGTTTTGACTTAGGCTTTGTTGGTTAGTGAAGGATTTTAATGGGGGAAAATAAGGAATGGGGTAATGTCACTAGGGGATGAACATGGTGATGAATTTTTTAGTGTTAACAAATTCCCCCCTGATGTGTGAGGGAAGGATCTCATCGTATGGGTGATAGACATCATAGGTGCTTACTTTTCAGGATAAGAGGCATGACGATAATATGGAGAATAGTAGCTGCATTGAAGGGTAGGACAAGTGCTCAGGACTACAAGGGATGAATATACAGATACAACACTCAATATGGAGGCCCAAAGGGGACCCAAACAATACATAGATAACTATTGTGTACATCATAATGGTCTCAAGTGGACCCAAACATAGAATGTAATCATGGTCCGACCATGATTGATCTGAAGAACTGAAATGGGAAACAATGGAATTCACCCTCAATGCACTATCACAACAATTGATGCACTACTGGATATGAAGGGGTCCAACCACTTTGTGGACTCAAACAACTGAGAGTCTGAATTTGGGAGTTACAATGAACTACATATGAACTGAATATGCTAGGAAGCATGTGATTGAAGTGATCCCAAAAATTGTTTCTAACACAACCCATATATCCTCAGGAACAAACTACTAGAAGGGTTCCAAAGAGACTCACCAATATGCTAGATTCAGGGTATATTTGGGGTCTTCGACCAATAATTGAAAGGACCAATATCCTGTATGAATCTCAATGGTGCGATGATGGAGCTAGAGTCAAAGAAGTGAGAAAAAACCATGTTAAATGGAACTAAGGACTCCACTCAGATGGTTCGTAGGAACTCACCACTGATGATGATGAGGCAAAGGTACAGGGACCTATGAGTCTATCCTATGGAATAAATGTGCTAGCGTCAACAGAGGGAGACCTGCAACTACCAAGGAAATGAGGTATCCTTGATATGAGAGTGAGGGATACAACAAAGATGTGATATAAAGGGACATGGGACTGAGACACTATTTGGGGATATGAGGGCCACTATGTAATGGGACTCAAACTTCCTTCATTCAAAGTATCATAGCAAGGTTGAACTGGAAACATACGAAACTGATATCGGGGGAAGGAGATCATAGCTAGGGGATCAAGAACTGTGACTGCAATGGGGGGTAATAAGACGGGGGAGGATAAATGGTATCAAGGGACTTTGAGAATGACTCATCGCAGAGTACTCTAAACAAAGGAGACCATACTAGGGAACGCTTCCATAATATGGGACCATATGTGATCTGCAAGAGGCACCGAAAGGCGTCATTTGGGCCTTCTTCATGGTTTAATGAGCTCAAAGAAGAGATAGAAATGTGCTCGATATGGTACCATCATGTGGATTTTGATGACCCCAAGACAGTGGATGTTCGTTGGTTCTTTCAATTTTAGAGAGTTTAAAAATAGGAACAAGACTCTCAGGCTGTTATTTTTCGTAGGTTAGTCCCCAAATCTCGAAAAAGAATAAAAGTATGTAATGGAGAACTCTTTTAAATAAAGGGGCTAGAGTATTCCTTTTTTGTAATTAGGCCAACCTATCTAAAAAAGGGGTAATAAGCATAGCGAATGGACTCCCTTTCAAATAATTTAATGAGCATGAAAGGAAGCAATATTGCTTGGTGATATTTTCATTCTTTAAGGAGTTGGGTAAGGGATTAACAAAATCTCCTTGAGTGTCTTTTTCGTAAATAGTTTGTTGTAGTATGATCATCCGTAAAAATAGATAAACATGTAATCGGCATACATAAATGATAGGCAAGGAGGAAGTATTCAAATAAAAGAATGAGTATGAGTGGACCAAAGAGAGGGTGGGGTAGAACACTGATGGGGCCTCCTTGCGAGAATATGGATTGCAGAAAAATAACACAATAATTATAGTATGGAGGGAGCATAGGGCTCGTGAATAGGTCACGACTGAGGAAGCCGTATAGATTTACAAGAATGCATCGTTTTACATGATGGCATGAAAATCAAGATAGGACACAAAAAAATGGCCAAAAAAAACTTGGTGATAGTGAGAAATGGTCTCAAGCATTATCAAGGGAACGGAATGCTAAGTCCGGTGGTGCTGTGAGGAACCTCCAACAATTAATTAATAAAAATGCATGATATATCAGAAATAACAGAACACATAATAGATTTATTGATCGCGGGCCACTTCAAGGGGGAAACCTCCTTTGAGAGAGCTCAATACAAATAACTTCTTGGTGCCTTCATTGGCCTCAACACGTACTTATATACTAAGTATATGTGCCAATACTATGGATCAATACCATGGAACATATAATACTACAGGACGACTTACAAAGCATATGCGTCCAATACTCTAGATCAATACCATGGAACAAATAATACTATGGGCTAATACAAACTAAGGATCAATACCATGGAACGTATAATACTAAGGGATGAATTACAAAGCATATGTGTCCAACAACAATATACTAACAAAGTAAAGAGAAGGGTTGAAACAAGTTCCTAACATCCCCTCCCCCTTAGAAAAAGCTTTTTCCTCAAAGCTTTAGGTGTGGAAATTGATGTTGAATATGAAGGAGTGGTTCCCATGTAGCATCCTATGGTTGCATGTTGTGCCACTGAATTAATACCCCTGTGATAGATCGAGAGAGAAGCTAAGAGTGCACCTATTGAGGATTGCCTCCAGCTCCAAAAGGATGGATCCTTCATTATCCAATTTTGGTAAAATAGTTGGTCCTTTGATGTTGGTGCCAAGAAATTTCATCAGACAAGAGACATGAAATACTAGATGAATGCAGGAAGAAGGACGAAGTTCTAATTTATAATCAATGGACCCAATATTCTGAATAACCTTATAGGGCCCATAGAACTTCAGAGCGAGTAGATGACGCCCTTTGATTTTCAGTGAGGATTGCTTGGAAGGTTGTAGACAAAGAAAAACCATATCACCTACTTGAAAAGTGCACTCAAAATAGTGTTGATTGGTTTGTTGTTGCATTCAAATTATTGCCATATGAAGATTGTCCTGCAAAATGCGAAGAATCTGATCGTGGTTTCAAAGAACCGAGTCAATTTCCTAAACTGATAAAGTGATGAGGGTGTATGGAAGAAGAACTGGAAGTGCCGAACCATAGATTGCTTCATATGGATTCATTTTAGATGTATTATGGTACCACTGGAGCCCTTCAAAGAAATCCATAGAAATATCTGTCCAAATTTGTGTAGGGATGGGAAAGGGTTCAATCAATCCAAGAAGGAGTGTCGTTTCACCCTTGTTGACCAGGAAAATATCACACTCAGCCACCATCTGTTGAATTGTCCTTTTCATTCCCTGCCAAAAGAAGTTACATTTTTCCCACTCATACGTTTGGAGGAACCCAGAGTGACCTGCCGATGGAGAAGCATGGAGTTCATAGAAGACATAACCTTGTTGAACAGATTGAAACCCATTTGGAACATGAATAGAAATACCTAAAAGAGAAACTTGGTCATCAAATGTGCGAGAAAGAGCATCCGCCACCAGATTGTCCTTACCCTTCTTGTAAGTGATCTCATAAGCATAACATATGAGTTGCTGACCCATTTCAGTTGTGCTAGGGAGTAGATCCGTTGTTCCATGAAATTTTCCAGACTTTGGTGATCATTCTGGATGCAGAAATAATTCCCTAATAGGTTTGGCTACCACTTTTGTACTGCATGCAAAATAGTTATCATTTCCTTCTCAGATGTAGAGGCAGATAAATTATTACAAGAAAGGTCTCTTGTAGGAGGCAATCCCATTGGTTCAACAAAGACACCTGCATATCTATCCAAAATGTGTTGTAGATCCAAGGGAGTAGTGGAGACCATTGATGGGTGCATCTGAATGGAATGGTGCTGAGCAATGACACCATGTGAATTCTTCTTAAAGATCTTTTCCAGGGGATGTGAACTGATGATGCAGAGAGATCCTGGTTGTAAGCCCGTAAATGTGTGGTTTTTTCCATTGACTGAAAACTACATCCAAAGTTCAGCAAAATCCCATAATATGGGGCCAAGTGTGCATAACCATTGAGCGCCCAAAACCACATCACATCCACCTAAGGACAAGGAAGACATGTTAGAGCGCAGGTTATAATCTTCCATAGAGATATGCACATTGAGACACTTCCCCTTGCAAGGTAAGGTGCCCCCATTGGCAATCATGACTTCAAAGTTGGATCAAGGATGGACAAAACAATCAACCTATTTGGTGATCCGAAGGTCAATGAAGTTATGAGTGCTAACATAATCAATGAGTATTGTAAGAGGGAGCTTCTTGAAGTAAACCATGACCCACATTGTTTGTGGGGTGGTGACTCCAGCTAAAGCATGGAGGGATATTTCTTGGTGGTCGTCCCGAGATAGAGGGTCAACAGGTGACTTCTAAATTTCGACCTGATCATCTATTGTGTCTGGAGCTTCTTCACCAAGTTCAGAGGCAGGTGGAGAATCCACATCCAAGATATAGAGCTGTTTCTCAACACATCTATGTCCCCGAGTGAATTTCTCATCACAATTATAACAAATCCATTTTTCTCTACATGCCCGCATCTCTTCTTTAGACAAATGCTTGATAGGAGTTGGATGAGGACCTGGCGTGATGGGAGGTCGTTGGGAAACCATATTTCTGAATGGAACAAAAGTGGATTTGGAGCACTGTTGGGTTGTGATCTTATCCTCCTCAAACTTAGATAACCCTAGTACTTGCATCATTGTGTTGGGACATAACATTTTTACCTCTGAGTGGATTTCATCCTTGAGACGACTGATAAAACAACTCCTGTAGAATTCATCAGACAATCTTTCTGTGTGATTGGCTAGTTTCTCAAATTATGTCTGATACTCTCTCACAGTGACAATTTGGCGAAGTTTTTTTAGTGCTCCTGTGAAGTCATAAAAAGCAATAGGACCAAATCGTTGCAAAAAATCTGTCCATTTTGGCTCGTCATGAGCCTTGATGTACCAACAGTACCATTGAAGGGCTTCCTATTCCAAATGAAAGGATGCAAGTGGAACTTTGTGGACATCAAAAGTATGATGCAGACTGAAATATTGTTCTGCTCAGTATATCCATCCAGTCGGATCATTACCATTGAAGCAAGGAAAATCAAGCTTCGACCCACGAAAATTGCTGGAAGAAGAAAACCTAGTGTCTGCAGAATATTCTGACTGTCATTTATTGTTCATGAGGAATGACAAAAATTCCACCCAACGAGCCCAAGAAAGTGCTCTAATACCATAGGTGAGGAACCTCCAACATTTAATTAATTAAAATGCACAATATATCAGAAATAACATAACACATAATAGATTTATTGATCGCGGACCACTTCGAGGGGGAAACCTCCTTTGAAAAAGCTCAATACAAATAACTTGTCGGTGCCTTCATTGGCTCAACATGTACTTATATACTAATTCTATGCGCCAATACTATGGATCAATACCATGGAACAAATAAAACTATGGGTTAATACAAACTAAGGATCAATACCATGGACCTTATAATACTACAGGACGACTTACAAAGCATATGCGCTCAACAACAATATACTAACAAGGTAAAGATAAGGGTTGACACAGGTTCCTAACAAGTGCAAACGGTGCAAAAAGAAGACGTTGGAGGACTGCGATATGGCCAAAGGGGGAAAAAGGGTCAAAATGGGGCTATACACTAGGACGAGGATTTGATCGCCACATGATATCCGTCTCCTCTAGAGTGGAGGTCTATCATGTGGTGGATTGTCATGGCGGTCGAGACAATGAGAGCCATGTCCCAAGGTGACATGCCTCTAGATGATGAGGAGGAGGAGGAAAAAGAGGAGGATACTAAGGAGGATGCCAAGGACAATGAGGAAGAGGACTCAGACAAGTAACCGGCAGCTTATGGAGCTGCTTCCAATGCTATGGGCATGGGGAATTTTGAGTGATGTACTCGGCTTGTATTTTTTTACGAGGAAGTTGTTAGGTATCCTCCATGCAATCATGCCTATGTGATGTTGTAGACATCATGACGGTTTATATATATATGTTTGTGTGTGTGTGTGGATGCACATTTTATGGTATTTTATGTTTATGATCATTTTATTTGATGATGATTCCTATATGATGTGTATGTACATATGGATGCACAATGATATGTTGATGCATATTAATGATATACTTCCTATATGTTGTGATTGATATGCCATTCTAGAATGTCATTATCCATTTGGTCTGCAACACTATTTTGATTCGAAGGGACATGCATGAATGTAATGAGTTCGAAATGTATAACCAATTGTTTAGTACGCAGAAATTTTCTAACAAGGAAAGGATCATGTACCCAGTAGCAGTTATTCAACTAGGCAATGAGATATGGGAGTCCAAAAGGACACCAAGGTGACGAACACCTAACTGGAGGGTAGTGGTTAAGAGACCAGTCATGACATCATACTCAACTTAGTTATTGGTATCAACACCAATCCACACTCCGTCAAGGTGGACTAACTCGTTTGAAGGGGATTATAACACCCATGTTTCCAAGGTGAGGTTAGGAGACTATCTACTTGCGCCATCAGCGAAATCGATGTGAATAGAGGGAATAATATCCATCTGATAACAATCATGGAAATAAACCATAAGGCATGCATATAAAAAATATGAAAACAAAAAGAAAGGGGAGAAAACGGTAAGCTAGGAAACAATTTTGTGACAATGGAGTGAAAACAAAAGAGGGCGCGTAGATGAAAAGGGGAAAAAAATTCAACCTCAAACTCTAGGCTGAGAGTTTTGAGAGTTCAAACTCTCGACCGAGAGTTTAAAAAAACTCTAGGCCGATACTTTGAACCAATCACCGTGTTGTATTTTTAAAAAAAATCTCGGATGAGAGTTTGAACTAAACTCTCGGCCGAGAGTTTGGAAGATATTTTTTCAGTCGAGAGTTTATGGTCAACAAAACCTGCAAAAATATTTGGCATCTTTCTGAAACCTGCAACTTCAGCAAGCCCAAACCCCTGCAAATTTTAAATATTATTTGTTGGACTTGGTAGCAATGGATTCATCTCTGAATCTAGTTTCCAATGATATAATAATTGTTTTATTTCGATTTGAATTTCTATTTATTAATAAAAAAATTCTAATCCTTATCCCTTAAGAATTTTGTTACTATGAAAATCACCCGAAATGAAAATTCAATATCATAACAAAGACAACACCAAAAAATTTGAAGTCTTCACAGGGATCATATATGGATCGTCATCTTCAAAAGGGTACTTTTAGTTTTTCCAATAAGAGTCACACTAAAAATAAAATCGAAGCTCACCAATGTGTGTCAATAATGAACCATTTTCTAAACATATGTTGTTTTGATAAATAATAAAAAATAGTTCCCAAGTCTTAAAAAACTCAAAATATAGTCCATGCACAAGTGTAGTGTGTGTAGACTATGAGCATACAATTTTTTTCCCTAAAATGAATAACCATCTATCAAAAAACTGACATCCACATAGGTCACTCATTATCCATACCTAAAATTTTGAAGTATATGCCGTTGGTGTGCACCAAATTTGTCCCATGATATGTCCATAAAAAAAATACGAGTAGAAATCTAATTCAATTCTCTAAAACCTTTGTGTTCACTTCAAGTTGAAATTCCTAAGGGAGATATGGGTTTGAAGAGGTCGAAGTTGAAAAACATAAAATTTAGCAGTTTTGTTTGTCAAAAACAAGCCAAAAGGCTTACCCAACTTCGTGTTTTCACCCAAAGAAAACTATACAGACCGAAATAGTGGGTTCTGAGGGGTTATGCATAAAATCTCTTGAGGTATAACCCATTACAGGTTTTTTCAAGATATGTCCTTCAAAATATGCTAGAATATATACCCTCTTGCTGAGGCATTGCTTGATGACGTATGAGCCTTGCCACATGGACTCAAAATTTCACTTTTCATGCTTGTCATGGGCTTGGTCATTAACAAGAAAAAGGTCTCCTTGCTTAAAGGAATAGGGATGAACGTGGGTATCATAATGGGCCTTTGACCGATACTTTCCAACCTCAATCATCTGAATAGAAGCTTGATGATCTTCATCTGCTTGGTCCAATGTGAGCAAACATTTCTATGAAGGAGAGGTATCCGATAGTATCTTGACAGTTATGTGTAAGTCTGGGATCTGACACTCAATGGGGAGAATAGACTCCACACCGTGTACAAAGTGGAATGGGGTAAAACCCGTTGCATTTTTGGCAGATGTGTAGCAGGCGCATAAGGTTAGAAAGAGAATGTGATGCCAGTTCGACTTATGCTTATCCACTGTGTGGTGGAGCATGTATTTGAGGATCGTATTGACAACCTCAACCTGGTCATTACCCTGCAGGTAGTACTATATGAAGAGGTGTATTGATGCTCAAATTTCGACAAGGTAGATAACTCCTTCCAGACAATGTCCTCAAAATGTTTTCCATGGTTAGATACGAGTTGCCGAGGGACCCCGAAATGATTAATGATGTGGTTAAAGAAAAAGAGTTCCTACGTCTCATCTTGGAAATTAAATGTGGGCATGGATTCGACCCATTTGGTAAAATAATCAACATCCACAATGATGTACTTGTGGCCACCAACCGAGGGGGGTTTACACTCCAAGAAACCAATGGCCCATTTGTAGAAAGGGCCAATAGTGACAATGGGATGGAGTGGTGTAGGAGGGGTTCTTTCCTTTGGTGCAAAGATTTGGAAATTGTATCTTGACAGTTATGTGTAAGTCTGGGATCTGACACTCAATGGGGAGAATAGACTCCACACCGTGCACAAAGTGGAATGGGGTAAAACCCATTGCATTTTTGGCAGATGTGCAGTAGGCGCATAAGGTTGGAAAGAGAATGTGATGCCAGTTCGACTTATGCTTATCCACTGTGTGTTGGAGCATGGATTTGAAGATCTTATTGACAACCTCAAACTGGTCGTTACCCTGCAGGTAGTACTATATGAAGAGGTGTATTGATGCTCAAATTTCAACAAGGTAGATAACTCCTTCCAGACGACGTCCTCAAAATGTTTTCCATGGTTAGATACGAGTTGGCGAGGGACCCCGAAATGATTAATGATGTGGTTAAATAAAAAGAGTTTCGTCGTCTCGTCCTAGAATTAAATGTGGGCATGGATTCGACCCATTTGGTAAAATAATAAACACCCACGATGATGTACTTGTGGCCACCAATCGAGGGGGGTTTACACTCCAAGAAACCAGTGGCCCATTTTTAGAAAGGGTCAATAGTGACAATGGGATGGAGTGGTGCAAAGATTTGGAAATTGTGACAATGTTTGACTGTAGGGATGTAATCGGTGAAAAGAGTTGGCCGAAAATAACCAGCACAAATAACTTTCTTGGCGGTGGCCATACTTGAAAGGTGTCTTCCACAGGCTCTACTATGGCAGTCCTTCAAGACCTACTCAGCTTCACCGTGTGTGAGGCATCGACATAAAATGGTGTCAACACCACGTCGATAAAAGACATCGATGAGAAGAAGGTATAGATAAGCTTGACGGAGTATTCGACATCGATCAACGTGACTAAGGTGAGATCCAAATTTTTGAATGCATAGATAGAATTGGATGTCTTCGTACCATGTTTCATCCAAATAAATCATAAACATGTGTTCAATGGGAAGACAAATATCGTAAGTCTATCATAAGTTGTGCCAAGGATAGCGCCTTGGTGCTTTTGAGTGTGACGAACTCAAGTTCATACTCTTGGAGGATAATGATCCACCTGGTAATTCGACCTTGAACGAGGCAGTGTCTTAAGAGATAGACCATTGGATTGGATTCTAACACTATGGTAGTTTGGCTCATAAGAATATAATGGCATAGTTTCTTAACTGAGAAGACGATGGAAAGGGCCATTTTCTCCTCACGGAGATAACATAGTGGTGGGCCGGACAATCTGTGTGTTAGAAAATTATTACACCTAGGACCATAGTCTCATGATGATTAATTAATTACTACTGGTTCAAGCAAGGTTAATGATGATTATCCAAAATGTTGTTAGGCTATTAATGACCAATTCCACTACCTTGGTGCCCATTTTTAGTCAATATGTGATTAATGCATCCCCATTTATGGCCACCACCCTCATTTATTTCCAATACTTACCTGATTCGTTCCCTTGTCCCATGTTTTCTTGATATGGTTTTGACTTGAGGAACCCATGTATTGAATGTGGTCAATTTCCCTCCTCCTTGGAAGTGTTTTCCTATCCTAGGCCACCTACACTCCACCACTCATGTGAAACCATCATTAATGACCTCTAGTTTCATCCCAAGATTTATATTATATATTCACGACCGTTTGAGGTGAGTTGGGAGGCTATTGGTCAACCTAGGGGGGATTGAGGTCCAATGTAATCTAGCCACTTGTAGCTCATTCGAATGCCTCCAAAGGCTCACAATTTTTCCCAAATGTAATATAATGGTGTTCACAAATCATTTTTGGGTTGGATAGTAATAGAATTACCAGCCATTTGCATGATTTGTTTTGTATATTGTGCTTCTTTTACACTATTTTCATGCATACTTAGCCAAATTATTGATTTGTGAGGAATTATTTAGCTAGTAGATCATGATGTGATCAGAATTTTAGATGGTATCAAATCTCTTGGAGATTGTATTCAAACCAGACTGCTTCATAGGTGCACTAGAAACAGCGGAGCAACCAAGAAATCGTTGTGGTCATTTCCTTGAAGCCATTAGAGAAATATCGTGGAGTATACCCAAGTGTGACGCGCTCCCGAATGTGCCCTCTGTCAATCCAGGGTTCGAATTAGATTTTTAGTATTCCCTCCTAAATGATTGAGTGTTTGCATTGCATTTTTTTCAATGTTCTTTGTCACTAAGTGCGCAAGCTACATCATGGATAAGTCTCATGTGATCTTGCTCACTCTATTCAACTAATCTGAGTGGAAGGCTGAAATGATAGTCTAGTTGAGATTCAGGGGTCTCTTCAAAGTTACCATGGGGACTGAGAAAGAGATGAATTCTGCAATAGAGATGTGGAAGTTGTTCAACAGGATGGATGAAGCATAAGTTTGGCATGCTTTGTCTCAGTATCTCAAGAGACCTCTTGTTTCATGTAGACAGTCTCACTACTCCAAATGAAGTATGGCTCAAGCTTGAGTAATTTTTTGGGAAGACCGATGAGTTGAGGTACCACCAACTTGAGAATGAGTTGATATCCTTAATCCCAAGTAGCTTCGAGACCATCCAAGACTTCTTTACCAAGTTCAAATCCTTGTTTTTGCAGCTCAAGCAATGTAGCATTGATAAGAAGGATAAACAAATGGTGTTGTCCATTCTTTCGAAGTTGGGGCCTAAGTACTCTATGTTTGTTTCAACTTTCCATTCCACCAAGATCATTGTTTGAAACTAGAAGATGCCATCTTTGGCAGACTTCATGGAGCCTCTTACACAAGAGCAAGACAAGTTGGTCCAAATGGGAACCATCAAACCATCAAAAGACCAAGTTCTTGCAGCTGGTGATTCAAATCCTGCAAAGGGGAAGACAAAGGTTCGAAGCAACAAGGCAAGAATAAAGACAAAGAGAGGCCCAAATATTATGAAGGGGTTTCGAATCCTTGCAAGGAGAAAGGGAAGAATAAGGAGAAATCAAAATTCACTTACTATCACAAGGGTTGGCACCTGAAAGTGCATGCATGAAGAAGACCATTGAAATGATGGCTCATCTCCTTGAGAAAAACAATATCTCTCTTCTAGAAGGAGCAAAGAAGAAGTAGGGTAGTTCTGAAGACAAGGATATATGCCATGCATTGATGGCTAGTACTTATGAATCCTCTTCCTTCATCATAGATTTAGGTTCCTCAAGGAACATGGATTTTGCAATAGATTATTTCTCTGCTCTTGCACCATACAGTGGGCTTTCTATTCTCATGGGAGATGACTCATAGATCCCAACAAAAGGCATTGAAAGGATCAATCTATACAATGGGTACTTCATCAATGTGTTCTATGTGCCAGATCTTGCAGCAAATATCCTCTCTGTTTACCAAATGACCCATACTAGTTCATCCAAGAGAGTGATTTTCACTCAAAATGATGTGGAAATTTCTGAAGTTTCCACTGGAAAAGTGGTAGCATTTGGTGTTGTAGATCATGAGTCAAGGATCTACAAGTTTTCACACTTTCTTCCTTACTCTTCTCCTAATCCTCTTCTACCACATGATAATGAGGTCAATATACTTTGGCATGATAGGTTTGGACACCTCAACTATAGATATATTCAAGCTTTTATCAAAGAAAACATGGTTGAAGGACTTCCAAGCATCAAATTCTCCAAAGGCACTTGCAAGGGATGCATTGTTGGGAAGCATGTAGAGCAAACGTTTGAGAAGGGGAAGGCAAGAAGAGATTCTAACCTCTTGATTTGGTACATTCATATGTGATAGAACCTCTTCCCACACCCTCCTATGGAAAATAAAAATATGTCCTAACATTCATTGATGATTTTTCAAGGTTATGTTGGTTGTTCTTTCTCAAGTTAAAATCTGAAGTGTTTCATTCTTTCAAAGTTTTCAAGGCTTCAGTGGAGAACTTCAATGGGAGGAAGATAAAGGCATTAAGGACTGATAATGGAAGAGAATATGTCAATAATTACCTGCAGCAACTATGTGAAGAAGATGGAATTCACATGCATTATTATGTTCCTTACACACCCTAGAAGAATGGTGTGGCAGAGTTCCAGAATAGAGCATTGAAGGAGATGGCTACCTGTATGTTGGAGGCTAAGTATTTGTCTCCTAAGCTATGGGATGAAGCCATTAATTGTGTTTCATATGTTCAGAATAGAGTGCCACAAAAATCCTTGGAAGGAAATACACCATTTGAGGCTTGGATGGGACATAAACCTGACGTGTCTCATTTCAGGGTGTTTGGCTCAAGAACATGGGCTAGAATACCTCTAGAGAAAAGAAAGGCTTTATATCCCCAAAGAAAGGAGTCCATTATAGTTGGTTATGCATAATATGACAAGGGATACAATCTCTTTGATCCCTCATCTCAAAATACTTTAATTGAGAGGAGTGTTCAGTTCAAAGAAGATCCCATGCAAGAAGCTTGTGATAATTTACAGGAGAGATCACATAGCTGGAGAAAAACTCACTAAAACTCACTCAAGAATAGCAGAGAAGAGAAGAAGAATTGTTGAATCAATAATCACTCATTAACAAAAGAAATAACAAAAATTGTTATATCATACATCAGTTGTAAGATGGAACTATGAAAAGTGAATAATAACTGAATAAAATCAAATGCATTCGAATGCCTCCTAAGGTCATTCAAATTCTCCTCAATGTGTGGTTTGGATAGCATTGGAGACATCATCCAATCAGTGGTAGTAGTCACAAATAGTCAAACGTTAGTCAAATGAGTCTAACTGAGTCTAACTAAGTCATGTGAGCACAAATCAAGGGATGGAGACTCCAAGGAGGGCACATGAGGCTCATGAGGCTACCAATAGGTCAAGTGGCACTTCGATACAGAAAATTGGAAGATACAGGTAGTTAAACTAAGGAATAAATGAATAAACTAGTCAATAAATGTTGCAACTAACTGTTACTAATCCAAGTAGTGTAGTAGGGTGCATATGTCATCCAGGTGAGGAAAACAAGGAACACTAGGTAGGTAGGAGGGCTCCTGAGGGCTAAAAATAGGCTCTAGGGAGATTAACATAGGCTCTAGGTGTTGGGGAGACTAACATACTAATGACTGTATGCATGCAGAATACATGCAAGCATGCAAATATAAAAAATTATGGTGAGTATATTCCAACACCCCCTGCAAGCTATACTATGAGGAAATAACTGAAGGAACTAATGGTAGGGCCCTGGTTACTAAGACCAAAGGTCACCCCGTACAACAATCTAAATAAACAAAGTGAGGCCCAAGAGGGAAAACCCAGTGGGAAGAAATCCCTCCCTCAAAATAGACTGAAAGATGCTAATGTAGCATGTCATCACTCACCCCAAATGGTAAGTGCACTTCTCCACCGAAGAAGGATCTGTCAGCAAGAAATGGATCTGTAATGTGAGAATGATGAAACCTTCCATTCTGAAAATCAGATTTGGTTCTCCTCAAATCAAGTGGATATCCCACAAGATATCCGACAGATCTAAGAGTAGTGGATGCCCATATAGGAAGAGGAGGATCATCAGGTGCAAGATCTGGATCTTGGTCTTCCATTCGCTCATATTCACTAATAGATGCTATATATTCAGGTTCTTATGGATCTGGATATATGATTCCCTCTTCATCATCTTCACTCTCATACTCTGAATCTAAACTATCATGTGATGAATATTCACTCTCTTGGAGCTCATCAAGCAATGGAGGTGTCGTATGAAATTTCTCTTGCTCAACAGGATGAGCATCATGTAGAGGCCATTCCTCAAACTGTACACTCCTATCAAGGAATGTTGTCATAGTAGAAGGATCAAGAAGCTTGTAGGCATTTTGATTCAATGCATTACCCACCATAATACACTCTCTACTTTGTGGATCTAGGGCTCTCCTTTTCTCAGTTGGAATCATTTCCCATGCTCTGGATCCAAACACTCTAAAATGAGACATATTAGGTTTGTATCCGATCCATGCTTTGAAAGGATTCATATCTTTGAGTCCTTCATGAGGAACTCTGTTCTAAAGATAGGTGGCATGGTTGATGGCTTCTGCCCAAAGACTAGGGTGCAACCCTTTCAACTTTAGCATGCAGGTGGCCATCTCTTTCAATGTCCTGCTCTTCCTCTTAGAAACACCATTCTGTTGTGGTGTATAGGGAATAGTATGTTTCATCTCAATGCCTTCTTCAGCACAAAAGGTTTGAAAATCACCCTTGATGTACTCTCCCCTTTCAACTTTATCATGCAGGTGGCCATCTCTTTCAATGTCCTGTTCTTCCTCTTAGCAACACCATTCTGTTGTGGTGTATAGGGAACAGTATGTTGCATCTCAATGCCTTCTTCAGCACAAAAGGTTTGAAAATCACCCTTGATGCACTCTCCTCCATTATCAGTGTGAATGGCCCTGATCTTTCGATCTGAAAAATTTTCTGCAGAAGACTTGAAAAAATTAAAGAATCCAAATACTTCTGACTTTAATCTGAGAAAGTATACCCATGTAAATCTTGAATAATCATCAATAAAAGTAAGAATATACCTTTCCTTGTTCAAATATAGATCTGGAAATGGAGCTGCAACATCACTATGAATCATATCTAGAGGTTGAGAGGCTCTCCTTGCATTCCGCTTCTCAAACTTTTTTTCAGGATGCTTTCCCATCAAACAACCATGACAATTTCCCTTAGCAAACTTGATCTTGGGAAGCCCTTCAACCATCTCTTTAGTATGAATTTCTTGCAAGTATTGATAGTTGAAATGCCCAAATATTTCATGCCATAGCCTACTCTCTTCATTTGCATGAGTGTGAAGAGTAGACTATTTAGAGAGAGGTAGAAAATGGGAGAACTCATAGAATTTCGACTTGTGGGTTGCAACACTTTTTGCAATGGTAGATCATAATACCATGTCTTGGATTTCGAACTCATTTGGAGAGAATATCACCCTCTTGGGATCTTCGGTGTGGGTCATTTGGTAGAGTGAAAGTAGATTAGCAGTGAGTGTAGGGACATATAACACATCTGAGAAGTACTTATGATCAAGTTTGATTCTTCCAATACGCTCATAGGAGACCTCAGAATCATTCCCCAACATGATGGATGGTCCAATAGTGGATTCGAAACCAGTAAAGAGATCTTTGGAGGAAGGCATGTGTCTTGATGCTCCTGAATCTATGATGAAGGAGGATTGTGTTGATGCATCTTCCATGAGGGCATGGCATCTCTCTTTGTCCTCTGATCTTGATGGTTCACCTTCTTTCTTCTAGCACATACAGGTACTGGAAGTTTATTCTTCTCAAGAATTGAAGCCATGATATCTATGGTCGTATTCATACTTGAAATCTCATGATGGAATCCTATATTGCAGTATGTGGATTTGGATTTCCCCTTCTAAGTTTGCTTGTCTTTCTTAGGATTTGAAACTCCATCTCGCTGATTTGGAGCCTCCTTCTGCTTCTACTCATTCGAATTTCTGTCAAATTCTTTTTGCTTACCCTTTCCATTCACTCTCTTCATCTCAGTGGATGCAAGAGATAAATCCAATTTGGGTTTTATGATTCCCATATGAACTAACTTCTCCTCCTCAAGTGTGAGAGACTAGATGAAGTCTTCAAGAGTGGGAAACTTCCATTTTGGGATGGACAGCTTCGCTGACTAAAATGTGGAGACAAATAATGAGTATTCAGGCCCTAGTTTTGATAGTATGACATGGATGAGTTGCTTCTCCTCCTTCTCTATCCCATATCTCTTCAACTGTGAAATCAATTTTTTGAACTTATTGAGAAACTCAGTGATGGTTTCGAAATTGCTTGGGCTCAAGGAGATGAGCTCATTTTCCAATTTATGACACTTCAAGTCATCTTTTTGTCCAAGAAGAGATTTGAGCTTGTCCCAAACCTCTTTTGGAGTTGCTAGATCTATGACATGAAAATGGAGGTCTTCAGAAATGCTAAGGAGCAACAATCCTACTGCTTCATCAAGTTTGTCTAAGTACTTGGATTTCTCTACTGCACTAGTGGGTTCGAATGCAGTCCCATTCAAAACTCTAGAGAGGCTCTTGGAATTCATAAAGGTGTCCATATTGGCATTCCATTCGAAATAGTTGAATGAATTCAGTTTTAGATCCATTGGTAGTTGTTGAAGTCGAATTGAAGATGAATTCGAATGATGGAGATAAACTGCAAAACAATGAGAATTGTAAATGGAGATCTACTGCAATTCGAATTGAACACTTACTTAGGACATTGAGCACATGTGACTAGATCCTTCACACCTGGATAGAAATCATCGGATTTCTCTATTCAATTCAAGACAATTGCACCAGGAATTGTTGTGGAAATCCAGAGGCTTATGATGCTCAATGAAAGAGAGCTACTCAAAGAATTGTTGCAACTGATGCTGCTGCAATCGAATAGAGTGTCCAGAAAGGTGTCCCGCAACTTCAAACCTTTTTGTGTTTCACACTTGGTATGGTAGACAACATGTGTAATGAAGACAATGAATTGGTGTCCTTTAGTATATAGTGGAGAGAGACATCCCAACCAAACTTCCAAAACCAATCTTGCCACTTTCCCTCCTAGAGGAGAGGCCCCCAAAAAAATCATTGTTAGCCATGCTAATAAATACCAGAGGATTTTGGTACCCTAGAGGACAACCACTATGTCTCAGATGAAAATGGAAAAGGGATTTTGTTTAGATGCCTAACCCCAATTCCCTACCTAGCTACCTGATTCTTTTAATCCTCAAGTGAGGTGAAATGTGTGTTTGATTAATGTAAATTTTAGGCTCAGCTTGGGGTTATGGACCAAGCATTTATACTTAAGTTTTTATCCTTATGTGATTATGTAGTAAGCGAATTGAAAATAAGTGTTGGAAATAAAACTCGAATAACAAAAATAAACTTTTTTTCTTTTGATTTTTAATAAAAATAAAGCATCTAAACTCTAATGTATCCAAGCAAACTTTGAACCAATCAACTTGATGAAATGAAAAAATGAAAATGAAAATGATCTGTATGAATGTTCACAACATGCAACATCCAAAGTAAAACAAAGGGCTACAAAGTGGTAATGAAGGAGAGATCTAAACAAGTGCTACAACAAGCAAATAGAAAGGAAAGGGTTTTGCAAACAAACAGATATGGAACAATTAAAGTAGGTTGTAGAGTTCAACGAAACATAGACTAATTTATGTAATATTTTAAGTAGAATTTTAAGAAATAGACTATATAATTGACTTTCTTTTGAAAAAATAACTGTTTAAAAAAAAAAAAATCTTTCAATTTTGAGTCCCGGAGGCCAAGATATCTAAGTTTGAAACTATGTAATTTTTCAGCAATTTTCCGTACAGACGACAATTTTGCAATTGAGATATCTCCACATTGTGTGATTAGGTTACGACCAGATCAGTGCTATTGGAGTGTAGGGGAGATGGATTAGAGAATTATTTCAATTTCTAAGTTTAAATATGATAGACAGTGACAAATAGGGCACAGATTTGACCCAAAATGGAGATATATGATAAGGACCACGACCTAGATCCATAGATCAGCTAAAAATAAAACAAACCAAGCCAAATAAAATGAAAAACAAATAGGTAAGGATGGTCAAATGGAATCACAGATCTGCAAATATCGAACCTGGTGGGAGTCGCCAAAAATTGTAGCTAGGTTATTCATAGTAGCTGGTGCAAAAATGCACCTACAAAGACTCTTCGAAATCTTAGTAACAGTTTGAAAATGGTGGTGCATGCATGCAGTAAAAAATGGTAAACAATAGTAAATAAAAATTAAGCTAGATGATAAACATATGCAGAAAATAAAACTAAACTAAATATTTTTGGTTCCTTCACACATACAAGAGAGTAGGGAAATAATGTTTATTTTATTTTATTGAATAAATGAAAAGATGCAATAATGGGGATACCTCAAATGGAGTGAGTAGAGGGCCCTTGCAGAAGGTTGAAGCAATGATTCCTTGGTCTCCAAGAAGCTTTGGGTTTTTCTCCACAAAAGTGTCACTAATGGTGTCCAAAAATCACAATGGGATAAACTAGAAGTCGAATGGGGGCTTCAGGGTTTCTGGTGGAATTTCGACAGAGTGACAGATGGTCAGGTAATGAGTGAATTGTGTATAATGAGGACCTTCACCATATATTTATCGAAATATTTTCCCATGGTATTAGGCAAGCCATGGTATTGCCTCTTGGTTTTGGGCGACAATTTAGGGTTTTCCCTCCTTTCTTGAGTTTTTTGAATATTTTCCCCTTTTTTTCCTTTTTTCTTTTATTTTTTTCCTTTTGGGGGGAACTTTCCTTATTTTGGGGTAATTTTTACTTTTTTGGAGGCAATAAAGCCATTTTTACCTATTTGAGAGAGGGAAAAATAATTATCAACCAATTTGTGGGTTTTTAACTGAGGCTTTCTTTGTTAGTGAAGGATTTTAATGGGTATAAATAAGGAATGTGGTGATCTCAATGCTAGGATAATTAATACTCCATCCTTGTCCTACTTAGCATTATTTACTTTTTCCTAGTAGTTGATGATGTCATTTTTTCACTAGTGGTGTGCAGATGTCATCTAGGACCTATTAGCCACCTAATGTGCCCTACATGCATGATTTTAGGCCCACTAGAGTCAGTTCCCTACATTTTAGGAGCTAACTCTACGTTCTAGTCCAATCCACCTGAGTTCCTGAACTCTACTAGCGATTTTAGCTCTGATCACCACTGATTGTAATCTAATGCACCCATTTTCACCTATTTTTCATGTAGAACTCACTAATGCGCCCTCCTTGGTTATTCAATTAACCATGCCTTTATTTAACTGAGTTCTGGTTCAGTTGAGTTGATTTTGGGTCTTCCAGAGCACTCCAATGGTGACAATTCTCCTAGGATATTCGAATTCTCTCTATTTTAGTATATTTGTGGACTATATTGATTAATGAATAATGTTACACATTTCTGGTTTCACATTATTTCCAATGTATGATTAATTTTACTGCTCTTTTCTCTACAATTTTCACTGTGATTTACCTTTTTCTGCTCATTTTTTCACTGTGAGGTACTCTCATCTCTATGATCTATTGTGACTTAGAATTTCACATGGTATCAAAGCTTAGAGAGCGTAGATTGAGCAGCTTCTTTCAGTAGTGCACCAGAAGCCTCTGGATTTCCACAACAAATCTCAGTGCCATTGCATTGAATTCATTGGAGAAATCCTTTGAGGTCTAGCTAGGTGTGAAGGATCCATAAAAATGTGCTTATTGTCCTAAAGCAGTACTCAGTAGTAGTTTATCTCCAAAATTGAGGTTTTTTGCAGGATATTGAAGGTTTTCAATGTAGCAGTAGCAACAATTTTAAGTTTGTATTCGCTCCAATAGTTTCAATGGAGAATTCGAATGCTCCCTTGTCTCCAAGAAACCTGACACACTTCAATTATATTGATTGGAGGGCTGATATGTAGATGTTGTTGCACAACCAGATTCTGTACAGGGTGACAATGGGCAAGGAGGTCAAACCTTAGGCAGTTGTTGAGAAGGACAAGTATCTAAACAGATTAGATGAATCATTTGGTTTCATGTGTATTCATATTTCTAGAGCTTTTCTCTTCCACCATGATGGATTGAACACTCCAAGAGAGGTTTGGTTGAATATTGAGATCCTCTTCGGCAATCAAGATGAGATGAGGGGCCATATTCAAAAGAATGAGTTAATTTATCTTCAACTCAATAGTTTTGAAACCATACAACAATTCTTCTTTAAATTCAAATCCTTGGTCATGCAATGCAAACAATGTGGCATTGAGAAGAAGGATGAGCAGCTGGTGCTATCCATTCTAAGTAGGCTTGGTCTGGAGTTTTCCATTTTTGTTTCTACCTTCCATTCAGGGAGATTGTTAATCCCTGGTTGGAAAATGAAATCCTTAGATGCATTCACTGAATCTCTCATTGAAGAACAAGACAAATTGATTCAGATGGGAGTCTTGATGGCCTCCAAAAATCAAGCTCGTATGGATGTAGAGTAAAAAAATGTGAATGCTAAAGGGAAGAAAAAATGTAAAGATAAGATGAAATTTGAGACCAAACAGAATTCAAATTCTAATCCATTGGAAGGATCATCCAAATCCAATAAGGATAAGAAAAAGGGGTTTGAGAAGACCAAATGCTCCTATTGCAAGAAAGAAAACCACCCATAGATATCTTGCATGAAGAAGAAGATACATGAAATGACCAAACATCTTGAGCAACACAACATTTCCCTCCCAGAAGGCACAAGGAAGACTAATTCTAGAAGTGAGAGAGATGATCATGACAGATGGCATGCACTGAAGGTTGGATTCTCACAATCACAAGCCTTCCTCATTCATTATGGAGCTTCCAACCACATGGTTTCCTCCAAAGAATAATTTTATTCTCTAGATCTTACCAATGGTCCTAGTATTCACATGGGAGATGATTCTCAGATCTCTGCTGAGAACAATACAATTGGAGCATGGAAAGTTCAAAAAAAAATTGTATGTGCCTTCCTTGACATAAAATTTGATATCTATTTATCATATGACACACACAGGTTCACCAAAGAAATTTATTTTTAGATCTGACATAGTTGAGATTATAGAGATATCATCTGGGAAGATAATACCTAGAGGTGTTTCAAACCCTGCCTCAAAGGAATATGAGTTCTCACATTTGTTTACATATTCACATCAAAGTGCTGTTTTGACTCATGCAAATGAGACAAGCAGACTTTGGCATAAAAGATTCGGACACCTAAACTTCAAGTACTTGTATAAGTTGCACAAGGAAGAGATGGTTGAAGGATTGCCCAACATAAATTTCTCTCAAGGGATATGCAAAGGTTTCATGGTAGGGAAGTATCTAGAGTGAAAGTATGATGTTGGAAAGGAAAGGAGAGCTTCCTCCACACTTGATCTAATACATAGTGATGTCTCAAGACCGATGCCCACATATTCTATGAATGGATCCAGATATCTTCTGGCCTTCATAGATGATTACTCTAAGTTATGTTGGATCTACTTTCTGAAGCAGAAGTTTGAGGTATTTGAAAATTTCAAAGTTTTCAAGGCCTTATTTGAGAACACTGCTAGCAAGAATATGAAAGAAATCATATTAGAAAATGGAGGAGAGTACATGAAGAGGGATTTGGATTAGTTTTGTGCTTCCAAGGGCATCCAAATGCAGCATTATGTCCCATACACACTACAACAAAATGGAGTAGCTGAGAGGAAGAATATATCATTAAAAGAGATGGCCACCTGCTTGCTTGAAGCAAGGGATCTTACACCATATCTTTGGGAAGAATCAATGAACTTCTTACATACATTTAGAATAGGGTATCGCACAAATATGTGGATGGGGTCACTCCACTCGAAGCACTGAAGGGACACAAATTTGATGTCTCTCACATGAGGATTTTTGGATCCAAGGCATGGGCCAGAATCCCATTCTGCTGGGATATGTAGAAGATGCAAAAGCGTACAACTTGATGGATACTGCAACCAAAAGATGCTTAGTTGAAATAAGTCTTAGGTTTAATGAAGATCCATTGCAAGATCTACATCCAGTTGAAGATCAAGGTAGATATAATCTTCCTACTCCATTTGCACCTGATGAATATCGAGATGAGGTCTCTTCTGATGAGGACCAAGTTGAATCAGATCTTGAGGTTGAGAATGAAGATCATGCATATCTAGATCTCGAACTAGCACCCGTTCCCAATCCATGGCCAAGTCCAAAATGGCCTCACAAACTCCTTGAAGTTGCTAGGAGCGTATTTGGGGATCCATATGACATTAGGAGAACCAGAGCTCAGTATCAAGTTGTAAACCTTTCACTATGTCATGTACAGATCCACTTATCTCAGAGAGATGTTACATGATGATGGGATCTGATCTACAATCCTTCAAAGAGACTTTCCATGATCCAAGATGGAAGACTGAGGTTCACATGCACTACATCAAGGAACTAGCGCACAATAGGACCAACACACTGCAATACTATCCTATAGAGGAGCAGTCTGCATAAATAATTACCAAGTTTTTACACATGTGAAAGCTACTTGAGTTCCCTTTTCTTCATTTTTTAGGGGGAGTATTTTTCCCATGAGGTTTTTCCCCATTCCCTTAGTTTCATGAATAGTTCTTTTTATCATTTATTTGATTGTATGGGTGATCTTTGATCTCAGAAACTAGGGCCCAAGATGTCCAAGTTTGGATTAAGGGGGGACGTTAGGATAATTAATACTCCATCCTTGTCCTACTTATCATTATTTTATTTTTCCTAGTAGTTGATCATGTCATTTTCCCCCTAGTGGTGTGAAAATTTCAAGGAACCATTAGTGACCTAATGCGCCTTGCATGCATGATTTTAGGCCCACCGGAATCAGTTCTCTACATTTTAGGATCCAACTATATGTGTTCTAGTTCAATTCGCCTGAGTTATTGAACTCTACTTCGGGTTTTAGCACCTATCACCAATGATTGTGATCTAATGCTCCCCTTTTCACCTACTTTTCATGCATAACTCACTAATGTGACCTCCTTGTTCAGTTAACTGACTGTGTCTTCAGTTAACTGAGTTTTGGTTCAATTGAGTTGAGTTTGGGTCTTTCGGAGCACTCCAGTGGTGACAATTCATATGCTAGACAAACCGAGACTCGAATTATCCTAGGATATTCGAATTGTCTCTATTGTAACATATTTTTGGATTATACTAATTAATGAATAATGTTACACATTTCTGCTTCCATCTGAGTTCCAATGCATGATTAATTTTACTGCTCTTTTCTTTGCAATTTTCACTGTAATTCACCTTTTTTTTCTCATTCTTTCACTGTGAGGTATTCTCATCTCTATGATCTACTGTGACTTAGAATTTCACAGGAAATAGGGGATGAACATGGTGAGGAATTTCTTAGTGTTAACAATATGGATGATGCAAGTGTGCAAGGACACATTCAGGACGATTTGAGGATAAATAATGTTGATGAGGGGATTTTGAAGTGGAACTCTGTACAGGAAAAAATACTACTCCATACACACTTCAATAGAAGGGATTTGCAGAAATAATGAATAGGGCATTGATGGAAAATGAAAGAAGTAGTCTTGGGGATTTAGATTTGTCGCAAAAATTATGGGAAGAGGTAGTTGATTATGTATCTTACATAGTAAATCCATCACCTGCATTAGCACTACTTGACAAAGCTCAGTATGGGGCATGGAATGGTAAAAAAAATTGTCTTAAACATCCCATTTTTTTGGTTGTGATTATTATGTGCATGTTCCAAGGGAAAATAGGAATACGTAGGAAAATAAAGTTGAAAAATGTACCTTGCTTGGTTATAAATATGGTAACAAGGTTATAAGTTTTGGAACTCCTAACTAAGAACACTATTTATAGTTGGGATGTTGTATTTAAATAGGTTAAAATTATTCCCATATAGAAAGTCCAACCAAGGGAAGAAGAACTAGAGACAATAGAGTTTTAATTGGAGGGTGAAGAATATGACTCAACAAAAGAATATGAACTAGAAGAGGAAGAACCTTAATTAGATTCCAATATTGAGGAGATCATTTTGGGAAAGAAGGAAAACAAAAAGGTATACTTCACCTGATTTTCATTCTAGATTTGTTCTATCTCTTACTGGTGACGATCATAAAATTGTTAGGGAGGTAATGGATTCAAAGGAATTTTGGAAGAAAGCCATGGTTGATGAATTGGATGCCTTGGATAAAAATGAGACTTGTGATCTAGTTGAGTTTCTAGTTGGGAGAAAACATATTGATAGAATATGGGTTTTCCAGAAGAAGTTGAATGCAAAAGATAAGGTAAAGAAGTACAAATATTGGCAAGTACCAAAGGGATATTCCTAGATGGAGGGAATTGATTTAGGTGATATTTTTCTCTAGTTACTAAATTAAATTGTATTGGACATGGTTTTTCTTCTACTGCTAATTTTGATCTTGATGTAGAGTAGACAGGTGTGAATACAACGTTTCTACATGGTAATCGTGAAGAAGAAATCTGCATGAAACAACTGCAAAGTTTTGTAGCGAAGGAAAAGAAGGAATTGGTTTGCAAGATGAAGAAGCCCCTATATGGATTAAAAAAATCACCAAGAATGTGGTATCAAAATTTTGATATGCATATATTGGGACTTGGTTTCTAAAGAAGAAAAAAGTATCATTGTGTATTCAAACTAGGTCAATGACCATTTTCTTTATGTGGTCTTCTATGTTGATGATATGTTGTTGCTTGGAAAGAAGGAAATCATCAAGGATGTCAAAGATCACATGTACTCTAATTTTGAAATGTAATAACTTGGTGCTGCAAATTTTGTTTGGGTATTGCAAATTAAAAGAGATCAAGCAAACTAAAAACTCTAGTTGAATCAGAGAAAATATGTTGAGACAATATTACGTAGGTTTAATATGTAGGAATGTAAACTAGTAAAGGTCCCTATTCTTGTAGGGGTAAAGTCATATATAGATCAATGTCCCAATACTCAAGAAGAGGTAGAATGTGTGTCCCGTGTTCCCTATGCTAGTTTTGTCAAAATTTTGATGTATTCTATGGTCTATACTAGGCTAGACATTTCCCGTGCAATGGGAGTTTTGAGAAGGTATATATCAAAACCATCGAAGGAAAATTTGACAACTATAAAAAGAGTGTTCAAATATTTGTGTGGAACTTTAGATTATGAAACCTTCTACTAGGGAAGACCTATACCTCATTGGGAGATATACATACAAGGATATTTTAGTTTAGACTTGGTTGGATATCTTGAGCACGGAACATCTACAAGTAGTTGTTTTCTTATCTTATTTGGCAGAGCAATTAGTTGGATGTGTAAGAGGGAAGGTGTATTTGCATTGTCAACTACTTAAACTAAGTGCATGGAATCCATTCATGGGAGTAAGGAAGCTATATGGTTGGGAATATTGTGTCCATGTATTGGTTTTGTTAAAAAAGTAGTGAGAACAGGTTTTCACAACTCAAGAGATTTTTTTTGGCAAATAATGCTACTTATAATTCTAATACAAAACATATTGATGTACAACACCATTTTGCTAGAGACATGGTTGAACATAAAAAAGTATTGTTGGAGAAGTTTGATACCTTGAGTAATGTTGCAGATTCATTAATGAAGTCTATTACTACTAAAAAGTTCCCTTGATTCCCATGGAAATTGATTACATGAATGATTTATCTTTTCCACTCCTTTTCTCAAAGAAAACAATAGTAGGAGAATGTTGGACATGTTTTGTACTCTTTGTAGCTCCCACAGAATAGAGAGTTCGGGGGGCGTGATCACTCCCTTGGTTGGTGGGGGTGGAGCTCCCAAAGAAAATTTTGCGTTCATTTTTTTGTCCATTTTTTTTCTCTTTCGACCAATAGTTTTTCAATCCATTGTAATCTAATTCCAATTAAGAAAATATGGTTGTAATCAAATCTAGATTAACAAATAAGGGTTTTGGATAATATAAATATTATATCGTAAATGGTAAAGATATTACAATGAGATAGAAAGATAAACTGCCCTTAGTGTGGATGGTTTTCCATGTTAAGGGTTTATAGGTTGAATCTTTGTGTATTATGTGTGTGTCATTGTTATTTATTGTTTTTTAGATTTTTCCAGTATTGATTTTCTTGCACAAGTTTATCAAACTCTTCATATTGGACATACAATTGAAAGAAGAGAACCTTAAATAAATTTAGAGAGCTAATGACAAATACATAATGTTGAAGTTTTAAAATTGGGATGGGAATTCATTATGGAAGACATACTATATGATCTTTGTATAGAATTAATCAGTTTTATCACCATGATTTGGGTGAGACCTTCTCCTTCATGGGGACTGAAAATGTTAGTGCCTAGACTACAATAGATCCCCTTTGTTGGTCATCGATGTGGACCGTAGTCTAAAATTGAGACAACATATGGATAGTAGTAATTTTGGGGAGAAAAACTACTTCTAGATTCTCTTTGATGACACCATTATACCATAACAGGAGAAAATCATTGAGGGAAGACATGAGTTGGTTATAACTATCAATTTTTAGCTTGCATATTCTCTAGTGGCAGTATTCCTTCTAGAGCCACAATTGATCTTTTACAAATATTTGGATGATATTTTGGACATGGTTGGTTCTATTTATTTGGCTCCACATGACCATGGTGGGGATTTTGAGAACAATGATTAACCATTCATCACTCTTAGGAGTCATTAATTGGGAGTTTGCAAGAGAAACTAGACATGGGACTTGAGTTTACAATGGAGCTTCTTATACTAGTTCAACATTGAGGCTAGTACTTGTACACAGGATGTTGGCTTATAAACGAGCTTCCTCAACTACTTTAATGTTATGGTCAACACTCGTACTTGAGGCCCATTTGTATGAACAATAGTCTTGGATTATTTCAATGTTGCGACCAACCCTTGGCCATGAGACCCTAGTTCCCAGGACTACTTCAATGTTGTGGTCAACAACTGTATATGGGACATTGCTTAATGGTTGTACATCCTTACGACAAACATTGATGGAAACACTTTTTGAAGGGTGATGGAGTGTTGGGACCCTATTTCAGGGTTGTAATTTGTGGCCAAAGGGCCCATTAAAGAAACAATAATGTAGTTATGGTGGCCTTTCAGGTGGATAGATTCCACTATGTTTGTTAGTATTAAATAAGGTACACTAGTTAGTTAGACATTGAATAAATGTAACATGACCTTATTAAAGAAGGCACACTAGGAAGATAACATGTGATTATCCTTGGGGTTCTCTAGATAGTAATTAATAAGGATGGATCCCCCATTATGGGTATGAATTATAGTATATTTCATTGGAGCTAAGTTCGTTCATAGGTTTCCCCCTCGATGAGGCAAGTGAACATGAGTGCATTCCTTCTGCAAAAGGATTATTGTAAGTTGTTTCCCAACCTCAATGGTTTTGATATTGAATGAAGCATTGAGCATTTTGATACATTTTTTGTGATTTACGTTTCAGGGTTAAGGATCATAATACATGATCAATGGCAATTTATGTAAAGAAATTTTGAATTGCAACTACAACATGAACTTGTCTGGCCACAACCTATGAGATTATGGTTGGCATATTTTGATGCCTTTAGATTTTTCCTCCACTTTTGATGCATAATTTAAAATGTACTTCTATACAACCTGATAAGAAATAGCATGTTGGGGGTCAACATTATCTTACGAGATTGAAAGTATGTCATATTTGTGGAAGTTTTCATTGTTGTGGATGTTTAACCTATAAGCATTTTGAGTAGGGGTGTACATTTTACTCCCATGATAATCAATGTACATGGTAGATATAGCATGTGACTCCCAATTTTTGCATTGGCATTAAGGAGTGGTCCTTTTCCTATATAGAAAAGTACATTCACTACATTTTTGTGTTGATATAGTTGACAACCTCATCATAGTCTTGATGTAACATCCCAAAATTTACAAAAATTTAAATTTTTTCGATATAGCTTTAAATGTGTAATCTAACTGTGTGGAAATATAATAAATGTTTAAATTTTGTCTTGTTGTACTAAATGTTGTGTTGGTCGAAAGTGTAATGTTGCGACAAGATAATTAATATCTTCATTTTGCTGTTAAACTTACTCAACTGTACTTTCATAATTCTTTGTTGCTGATCTAATGATATAATTTTATATGTGTTAACTATTGTTTCTTCTGTTTGATGATGAAGGGGTCCTATGGATGCCCTGAGGCTTACTTAGAATTCGTGCTAAAGCATTTGAATTGTCCTTTTTCGTAGATTACAGGTAAGATATTTAATGTTTACGACATGTGACCGAAGAGTTTCTAACCAGTTTCCATGTCTCCAAAGTCTTAATGATTTAAGAGACATAATGTCGAATATGCTATTGGTGAGAACTTCAGTTAGCCTAGTTTGTAAAACAGAAGTATGTCAGTTGTAATATTCCTAATCCCTACACTAACCCTTTATTAATTTGTTCAAACAATTGATTAGGATCCATGTATCATAGTTTAACTCTATGGATTGTTATTGTGAGTTTCTATTCGATGCAAATTATGAGGATAACCAATGTCTATATGTGATGGCTAAGTGCACATAAAAATGAAATTCCTACATGCAATTCTTTATATATACTTTAGAGCCTAAGAATTACATGCAAGATTTGATTAAATTCTAACGTAGGAATTTATTGAAATTCATATCATAGTTAATTGCTAACCTATGAACTATACACAATTTGCTATCTAAATTTTACACTATAATGAAATATGCATATGCTAAGTCCTATACATAGTCCTATGAACAAATATTATATGTATTGTGTGTGCACCTACGTGACCCTTTAAGACATTATGGATTCCTAGCAATGAATCCGACACCACCTTGACTTACCACAAGGTGTCATTACATAACCAAGTTGTGCATTATATCGATGATCCGATACTTTATAAAATGGGTGACCTTAACACTATGAAGGTTTTCATGCTGGTAGGCACTTTGGCTTCTCTTGGCATTTAATATTCCCAACTGCCGAGACACTGTAATGTATTCGTGGACAATGTTGTGGTGCTAAGCACGTGATGGTGTGTTGATGGTTCGAGCCTCGTAACAAGTTGTAAGTGATTTGATTCGATGTTTAACTGAGCTGTCATCCTTGGTGGCTATGGTATTGATGGTTTCATTTAATATGGTTGTTGCTTGGGTTACGTGAAAACCCTTCAGTGATCTGCACCGTTGATCTAGCAAGGGTTGGGGTTTCAGAATCTAACCCTAACCACCACTTTGTTCATGGAGTTATTGTTTCCTTGGAATTCGATGTAGTGGCTCTGAGGAGAGGCTGATAGTCGAGAACCTTCAGGGTTTGTGTTTAGTAGATTTTTGTGGAGTGCCAACAGTTCGAAACTGTGACCTGTTGATAGCTTAAGAGCCGAAACACTCATGGTGTTTTACAGTAGCTGCTTGTATTAACAACTGCAGGGTGAGTGGCAACTTCTTAGTGGTAGTTGATTTGATGCTCAACTTTCCTTGTCTGTCCAGTGGTAGTTCTCCAGAGTTGTTTTCCATCCTTCTTTGCATTCGATGGTGGAGTAATGGTACAGTTTGCATTTTCTTGGCGTTCTGCTCTGGTGATAATTTCTTTAAAGGTAAAGGTTCTCTGTTTGAAACCCCGTGTCTTCAATTCTAATTTGAGAGTTTCAGTTGTTATTATTTCACCTGTAATGATGCTTGTTTTAACCACACTCGTGTTCGAATGGCAGGTACCTTCGTCGATGGCTTCTCAGCTTAGGTTTTAGTAGATGGCAACTGCAAATGACTGGTAGGCTTTGGTTCTTACTCATTACTCCGGTTAGATGACTAGTGGACCTTCATTGTGTTCTTTGCCGAGACTTGTGTTTTCTTGGGCTCTGACGGTGACCTTCGTCGAAAGCCTATGAGTTGTTGGTAGCTTGGGGAGGATGAATCCTCAAACCTTTTGTCTTTGTTTTTAGTAGTAATTGTTTTCCATTGTATAATTCGTAAAAGAAAATACTCAAGAGAGGGTTTCACCCTTCTATTGTTCTCGGTAACTGAAAGGATTTGTGTTTTCATTCAACCCATGTTTGTGTAGATGATACTGTGAGAACTACTCTATTTTGTGTAAAAGAAGTGAAGCTTAATGTTTGCAATCTACTGTGTACTTGATAATACAATAGCTTGTTTTCCTACTTTATCATGTTTGTGTTTGTGTTCAAGAGCATGGCTCCAGTTTGTATGCATTTGATAATTTTAACATTTTGCCACTATTGTATTTTATGAAAAGCTCGATGGCTAATGGTTTAGCCCTGTATTAAAATGGTCAAAACCCTAATGTGGGTTCTCGGAAATGTTCTGTTGTTATGATAACAAATGTTTTAGCTTCTAAGAAAAATAGATGTCTGCAACGAGCTATTCGTATGGTTTTATTGTTTATGTTTTCAATTAAAATGTGATAATGTGGTCTCAAGATGATGCTGAGATGCTCTTAAAATTGGTCTTAAAGAATGTAAATGATAATCATTTTTGTGCCTAAGTTTATGGTTTTGAAAGTGTTACTCATCGTTCATGTCTATCGATTTTTATGATGGTTGTGAGCCAAAATCCAATGTTTTGTTTTCAGTTATGAAACGAATCGTAACCAGTTCTTGTTCTGTTTGAAACTTAACTAAACTCTTAAACTTGAAATATAAAAGTTGATACTTCTAGGGTTTGATAAGTGAAGAGAATGAACCTGTCATAAATCTTAAGTTTGAAATGAAACTCTGTTTGGATAATAATACAAGTTAACCAGCTTTTGCTTTCTCCATTAGAATTGTTAGATACTATGAAAATAGAAGTTTAGTAGTTGTATTTATCATTGAAATAAATTATTGTACAGAATAAAATAGATACTATTGTAAGATTAGAAAAGAGAAATCACGGAAAGAAATAAACCATCATTTAAATCTATGGCTGTCAGAATAGAAATGTAATATAATGCTTGTTGATGCTATTAAATTTATAGTTGTTATGATTTCCAAAATACTATGTAACAGAAAGATAATTTCAATACTTGGATATGAAAACTGTTTGTTTTCATGATATATATATACTTGTTAGCAGTAAGGGATAATAATACCATGTACTTAGGAAATACATATTTTTGCAGCTGTTATTTTCAATACAGACTGGTGAAAGAAATATAGTGAACCTAAAACATTTAACTGATAAAAAGAATAATAAGAGAAAGACATAGAATTATATTATTTAATACAGAATATTAATGGTAGGAAAAACTAATGAAATACAACAGTATTGATCTTCTCATTCATCTAGCAATCTGCCTATCAATTTATCTACCTTAATCTCTTCTCTGTACTAGAGTACGATGCAAATCCATTAGCATGGGGAAAAATGCAGAGAAATATTTTATTCAATTCATTTTACATAATCATTACTATACAGAATTCTAATTAGATTAGAAACTAAAATAAATGCATTTGTTTAATAATATCCTTGAAAATAGTAAATCGATAATTGCAGATAGAAAATTTAACTATTTAGAATTAGAAGAGACAAGTAGAACCTGTAAATGAAGATAGGGCCGACAAACACCCAAGGAGGCCTGTTGCTCCCAACCTTTCTAGAAGAAGCAACCCAAAACTCCTTGCTTCCTTTGGACCCCGAGCTTGCTTACTGAACCACTAAGTAGATGGAATCTGTGTAGAAGCAAGGCACTCAGTAATATAACTTCTGTACTCAGCAGTGTAACTTCTGCACTCAAAATATGCCTTCTGCACTTAGCAATATAACTTCTGCACTCACTAGTATAATAGGCAGACTTACACCATGATAAAAAACTCAGCATATCCCCTCATCGAATCTCTTAGGTGCAAGCATAGAAAAACCCCAAGGTAAATTTCCTTGTCAGGAAAAGTGATGAACCTCAGTTCATAATTCGATTGCTCTTATATAGACTGCCTAGGTCTTTAGTGGTCAGTTTTGAATAAATGAGCGTCAAGCTCCAGTCCCACCTTCCAGGGCACTATGAACACATTTCAAGGGAGTTGTCCCATACCAACAACTAGTTAGTTGCATCATGATGCTACCACTTGTCCATTGCCTTCTACTCTATATTCCATTCCACCTAGTGGGTCAGTAAACACTCTTTCAACACCTTAGGTGTTTGTTTCCTATTTAATTTATTAAATAATAAAATATTGTGCAATTACAGTCATCCTTGGACACTTGTCCAATATAAATCTTTACAATAAAAGTTAACATAATGTTTCCAACATAGAATGTTTTTTAGCAAAAAGGGTATGTTACAAACACCCCCACTTAAGCTTAACATCGTCCTCGATGTTGCTTATTCATCATCCGATCCTTCCTGGAATAGAACTAGATATGTTGCCCGCATTTTACTTTCCAGTTCCCAGGTAGATTCATCAGGGCTAAGGTGCTTCCATTGCACCTTTACCTACTCTACGGTATGATTCCGAAAAATAATTTCCTCCTGTCGAGAATACGGTCCGGTTCCACCTAAAAATCTCCTTCGGGCTTCACCTGTATGTCATTCCAATTCAGCATATGAGTAGCAGCATGCACATACTTCTTTAAAACAGAAATGTGAAAAACATTGTGGATTTTAAATTGGATGGAAAAGCCAATTGATATGCAACAACTCCAATCCTTGATAGGATTTCGAATGGTTCACAGTACCTTGGTGCTAGTTTAGCACAACTCCCAAGCTTCAAAGAAATTTTCTTGGGTTTTACCTTTATAAAAACATGGCCTCCAACCTGAAATTATTTTTCAGTGCGCTTCAAATATGCATAGTTTTTTTGTTGATCTTGGGAAACTTTTAAGTTACCTTGAACCTGTTTCACGATTAGCTCCATTTCTTTCAATAAATCTGGTCCTAGCATTAATCTGTCTACAGGGTTATCCCAAGAAATAGGAGTACAACATTTTCTTCCATACACAATCTCAAATGGACTTAACTTAGCAGATGCTTGATAATGATTATTGTATGCAAATTCTGCTAAATGTAAGTAATCTTCCCACTTAGATGGGTGATCTTTGACATGCATTCTTAGCATGTCTTCTAAAATCTGGTTTACCCTTTCTATTTGTCCATCAGTTTGTGGGTCGAAAGAAGTGCTGAAATTTAATTTAGTATTTAAACCTTTAAATAATGTTGTCCAAAAATTTTCAGTGAACTTAGAGTCCTGATAAAAAATTATTACTTTTGGAATTCTGTGCAAGTGAAATATTTGCTTCATAAATACATCTGCAATGTTAGAAGCTTTAAAAGTGGTTTTAACAGGAATAAAATGAGCAGCATTATTTAACCTGTCCACAACCACCATTATGGAGTTATTTTGTTTCTGGTTTTTAGGAAAACCTGTAATAAAATCAATACTTATAATATTCCATTTCCATTCTGGAATTAATAATGGCTGCAATAGTCTAGCTAGATGTTGATGTTCAGCCTTAATGGCCTGACATTCAAAACATCTAGCTATGTATTTAGCCACTTCATTCTTCATGTTGGGCCAAAAATAATCCTTCATTAACATAGTTATCATTTTCTAATAACTTGGATGTCCGGAATAAGGACTCTTATGAACTTCATCCAAAATTAACAGCTTAACCTTTGACACATTTGGTACATAAATTCTATTTTTATAAGTCATTAAGCCTTTTGTATTAATGCTGAAATCTGTTATTAAATTTTCTGATACATTTTCAACAACTTTACCAAGCAATTTTTTATAATTTTCATCTTGTTTAATTCCTTCTTCAATTTGATTTTCCAAATCTGTCTTAAATGTGCTAATTACTACCATAAAGCTTAATCTAGGATTCTTGCTTAATGCATCAACAACTTTATTTTCTTTCCCCTTAATGTGTTGAATCTCAAAATCATACTCGCTAAGGAAAGCTAGCCATCTAGCTTGCCTTGCATTAAGATTTGCTTGATCTAACAAATACTTTAAACCCTTATTATCTGTCATTAGTATGAATTTTCTTCCAATCAAGTGATGGTGCCACATTTTTAATGCGTGTATTATGGCTGCCAACTCAAGATCGTAAGTTGCATAATTCTTTTCATGGATTTTTAACTTTCTAGACTCAAAAGCAATAGCATGACCTTCTTGATTTAAGACCCCACCAAGTCCATCGTTGCACGCATCAGTGCATACAACGAATTCTTTGTTAGGATCAACAATTTTTAAAATTGGTGCAGTTGTTAATAATTCTTTTAACTTATTAAAGGTTTCTTGACACTTTTGATCCCATACGAATTTCTTCACTTTCTTCTGTAAAGAAGTGATGGGATTTGCAATTCGTGAGAACCCTTCAATAAAATTTCTGTAGTAAACTGTTGTCCCCATAAATGACCGAACGTTAGTTACATCTTTAGGGACAGGCCACTTGTTAAGTGCTTTAATCTTATCAGGGTCGACAGAAAATTCTGTCTTTAGAAATTATGTGACCTAAGTGCTGTATTTTATCTTTATAAAAATCACATTCACTAAACTTAGCGTAAAGCTGATGTTCTCTTAAAACTTGTAGAATTATTCTTAAATGTTCATCATGCTCTTCTTTAATTTTTGAGTAAATCAGAATATCATCAATGAACACAACTACAAACTTATCCAAATATTTATGCAGAAAGTTGTTCAATAAACACATGAACAACTGTTGGTGCGTTGGTTAGCCCAAAAGGCATAACTATAAACTTGTAGTGTCCATATTGCGTTCTGAATGTAGTTTTGAATATGTCTTCGTCTTTTATTCTAACCTGATGATACCCGGACCTTAAATCAATTTTAGTGAATATTTCTGCTCCACGTACTTAATCAAATAGATCATCTATGCGGGGTAAGGGATATCGGTTCTTAATTTTCATTTTATTAAGCTGACGGTAATCGATGCACAATCGCATGGTACCATTCTTCTTTTTAACGAAAATTACTGGTGCTCCCCAAGGAGACACACTTGGCCTTATGTAGTTTTTATCTATTAATTCCTTCAGTTGAGATTTTAACTCATTTAACTTCAGAATA